>JAQFZN010001716.1:0-14289 GCA_034687075.1 Geophilus carpophagus
AAAAAAAAATCAAAGTTATTGTAAAATTTAAAGTGCTATTTCATATTTCATAGCCATTAGTGTTAAAACCACTAACTTTTTCTAACCCTCTCTATTCTCTGTTAAAAAATTAATATTTTACGACTTAACAGAAGCCAATGATCTACTTTAAAGAAAATTGAAACTCTTTTATAATTTAAATTATAATTCAAATCATAAACTTTCTAAACCAAACATTGGCGAATGAATTCATTTTCCCATATTTTCAATATTTGCAAATGCATTCATTTAATGTTTTTCTTTCAGTGTTTAATATTACTCAAATATTCAATCGCACGTTTAATTACGCGTAAGAATATCAATTTCTTGCCAGTTTTAAAATTGCAGTTTTACTTTAAAGACAAACTCCTTAGAGATTTAAGTATAAGAAGACAATCATCGCACAAGTGCAGGTTATATCCTCAACATAACTTATTATTTTATTAAAAGTAGCAGGTAAGTGAATGAGTCAAAGTTCTGCTGTATGAGGAACATTGAATTCCCAATGAATTACCCATATCGTACTTCTTGAAAGGCTTCTCTTTGCTTTAAGGGCAAAAGGAAAAGATGAGAAACTTGATTAAAAGACGCAGGAAAAAAATTTTGGCTTCAGATCTTCAAGAAGAGCCAGTGGACTTTTGAAATAGAAAAAGAAATATAAAAAATTCTTTAAAAAATTGCCTTCTCTTTTTTTATTATTAAAGTAGTTGTTCTTTCTTAAAAAGTAAAATTACAAGGTAAAAAAAAGACATTTTTTAAAGATTTAATGAGTAGGTGCAAATTAATTAAAGCCAATTGTAAGTTTGTTGTAATAAACAGCAAAGAGCAAATACTGAGTATCAAGGGGGCACCTTTTGCACTTAATACTAAGCCTTAACATGTGTTTTCTAGGATAGATTTTACGAGTATTTTGTGTGTATGCCACAAACTCACATTAACATCTAGTTTGCGAAGAAATGCAACCATCTTGAGCAGCTCACGTTCCAGAAGTCATAAAAAGTGAAGTCTCGAATCTCACTTTTTTCTCTTCTTTGCATGGTTAGTCCATTAATTTCACATAAAAGTAACACGATTACACATTATTACGTTCCATGCTTTAATGTTAAAGTTTCCTTTTCAAACCTCGGATGGTCTGATCAAAATAAGAAAAAGATAACTTTTTCAAAGAAAATTTTTAATTTTCATGTACCTTAAATCTTTTTAAAGATATGTAACTATCTGTTATATATCTAAGTAAGATAACGATCAATAATATAGTCTAAAGTGCATGAGATTAAACCAAAGGTGTAAATGCTTACAAAGATGACAGTTAAGCTCACTTGATGGTAATAGTTTGCATAATTGGATTATTACTAAAAGCATTAAACTAAAAAGAATAACTAACTAAACAAAATCTTTTTTAAAAATCCAATAAAGAAACTTACTTTCAATTGATTATTTGAAACTCGAAAATGCAAATGTCTTTCAATAGATTTTTATTATGAATGTACCTACAAAACTACCGTAACTTTATTCAATACCTCTTTAATGTACTCGCATGTTATCTTTTCAGTGAAAAAATAAATGCATCAACATTTTGAATGCGTTGCCAATAGCAATAGAAACGTACATTACAATCAAGTTCTTTTTTCTTATCTCCTATTACTGGAGCAGTGAAAAACTACTTCAACTTTAAACACGATAAATGTAAATAATCGAATTATACGAACTATATTAAAATTCTACAGATATGTTTACAGTAGAAATTCTCTCTTGATGTATAAATATAAGCTTCATTAAGCATTTTCATGTTCAGTTAAGCTTATTTATTAATTCCTAAATTTGTTGAGAAAAAATATTATTACGAACATGTTTCAAAAATTATCCTTTTCTCATTTACTCTTCAATTAACTATTATGAATAAATAAATACTGTATCCGCAAACATTCATCAAGTTCTCTCATTTGATGCAAAATTAATTTTCCTATTAATAAATTAATAAAATAGCAGTAAAGATTGAAACCCCAAACACTCAAAATCAAATAATTACATTATTCTAAGTAGCCACGAACACGAACTCCATTTGCAAGTCCTTAACCAACAAGATAGTTATTTAATAGACAAACAAGAGTGAATAATTGAGTGTCTCCATCTATTGGGAATACAGGTGTGCTAAACTTGGCAGGAGCAAAATATAATTTCTGCTCAAGCGCGCGCACAATTGATAAACATTACTTTCCCCAAGAGTAAATTATTTTACATTCCCCTTCAACTTTATCGTCACAAATTGATCGTACATCAACACATTTGAGAGCAACATTTGTCACTGCACAAAAACCTTATTGATACTTAACAAGACTTAAGGCCCTATTCGCACCACTGGCCTAAAGGCGCTCCCTCTTGTCAACCTTCAAACTGCCTTTTGTTTACATCGAGCTCCGAGCAGCGCTCAGCCATCCAGGTATCTCTAGATTAAATATTTGGCACACCAAACTTGAGCGATCCAATTGAAAAAATTTGCAGCAATCAGTTATGGCATTCCATTCATGACAGGTTCATTATGAATGAAGCATGTACCTCATAAAGCATCGATTTATAGCTCGAGATAGAAATTAGCAGCTAAAATGAATGAAGTTATATATATTGTGAGAGATAGTGCGTTTTGTATGTGAGGTCCTCGAGTTTGAGGTATGACGGGTATAGGGAGTAGGTAATACGGTGTTGTGCATTCCAGGTTAAGTTGAGTTGAAATTGAATTTCAGCCATCTGGCTTACAACTGAACTGTGCAGTTGTGAACCGCGTGCTCCGCCTGCTAACCTCATTTTATAAATTTCATGTTGCGACCTCAGCGACCAGTTGAAAATGCGCAAAAGGCGTTGTTACTCGCATCTGGCTGGAATTGGAAGGTTTGATTATATTTGGATATACGGAGGGCCAATATTCGTACGTGATAAATTTTGATATGATTTCCAAGGATAAATTGAAAGTAGTTCAAATATTTTCTTCATGTACTTCATAATAATATTCTTTTTTTTCTTTATTACAAAAAGAAAAAGTTGAAATTGAAAACTTTTCTGCTTTAGTTTACAATTTTTTCATCAACACGCATAGAAATTATTATATTATAAAAATTAAAAAAGATAAATATAAAATTAAAATGATAAAATTCCTAATTAAAATTATGCAGTTTCAATTTAAAATCTAAACTTTTTAATCAAACTATTGACAACAACTAATTAATTAATTTGGAATAGCAATTTTGAATTTTAAAATAACAAAAATTTATAATTTTCTAATTTCAAATTTCATTTCATTTAATATTATTGTAGTTTAAGACATTGTTGAAAGTTGACAGCAGCTAGATTTTGCATTTTTGTAAATTGCCCTCTCAAAAAAAACAGATTTGCTATCAGATTAATTTATTCCCATTTACAAAGCCCTAACAAATGACATTAAAGAAGACTTTTTCTACTTGGAAAATAATATTTTATTAGTACAGAAATTATATAATTTCTTTACTTTCCTATATAAACCCAACATTCAGATAATTAATAGTAGCAAATTCCTTCCAACTGTGTTTACACATGTAAAATAATTGCCAAGAAAACAATCTCCATTATTCACTTTATACTTGCATTAAAATGCAACATTCACTACCACCATTTCAATAAATGCACCCAAATTCAACAAAAAAATGCAATAACTATTAATCAGAGACCAATGTATCCATTTAAAAATAAAAATAACAAATCAATTTATTTCTATTTTAGCATTAAAGAGTTGCCAACATTCACTTGTTCTGTTTCTCAAGTTAAGAGCAACCAACTTTCATGTGCCATTACACGCGTACTCAAGATATATTAGGACACTATACATCACTCAGATTAAAGCACTTCTTACAGCTGCAATCCCATTACCTATCATTTTTCTTCCTGTGCCGAAAGTGTTATCAACAGCTCAACTATCACGCCATACCTTAATTATATATGCATTTGATAGAATACTAAAGTTATCATAAATGTATGAAATGTTTGATCATTAAGAACTTTTTACTTTTTCCAACTTTGCTCTCATTTTCTAAATTGACACATTCCATCTTGAGTAGAAAATGAGGAAATAAATCAAAGTCGTAAGCAAATGTGAAAATGAATGTTATCTTATTGGCTGTTCTTTGTGTATGTCAACAGTGTGAGGAATGGTAAGCAATAAGTGAAAACCCTATTGGACTTCTGGCTTTGAGTAATAGTGTAAAGAATGAGACATGCATCATTCGAGACACCACAAAAGAGGCAAAACTTTACTCACTTTATTATTCCCTTTTTAAATAAATGTTATGAATCCTTGTTCACACATACGTTCACTCTGTACAGCAACATCTGTTACTGCTAAAATGCACCTAGCACAATATATATTAAAGACAAACAAACTTTCTATAATAAATTAATTTTTTTTAATTTCATGTTAAAAAGCACTGAAATAAAATTAAAGCAACGCATTTGATTTAATCACCTTGAAAACTCTAAGATAAGAATGTGACTATGTTCATATATATCTGGAATTGTATTGCAATAGATAGAAATCTGAAATATGAAGCTCACCTTGAAAATCAATATGCCTCTTCATTTCGGGCATTCGATAAGAGAGATTGGATTGTAATGGTTTTTTTTTACTTTACGAGTTCAAAGTTACCATAGTTAAAGTGAAATTTAACGATGTATGAAAGTGATTTTTTTTCTATTCTTTTCTACAGTGATATTTGCCCTTTTATAAAAATAATAAAATCCACTATCTGAATCTAAAACATAAAATATTAAAATAAATTTTTCATAAACATAAAAATCTAACTCAAAGATATTGCTTTCAATCTTCTACGAGCACTTAACCGTTAAAAATGCATATTAAACAAACATTTAATCTTTAAAAACATTTCTTAATGTTTTTTATTTTCGAAACTGTGCAACTAACCAATTCAATATTGCATATTTTATTTGCAAATATACTACACACATTTTTCCTTATTTAAATATTTAAATAAGCTCATTGCACCCAATAATCCAACAATCTTCTAAATTTTTCTTTTTATACAGTATTATCCTTTCTAAATAAGTGAGTAAAAGATAACTCAATTAAACTTTTCTTTTCAAGCTTGGATATTATATATATTTTTTAACACGTCCACAAGCCATTTGTAAAAAAAAATCATTTATCATCAGCACAATATTATTACATAAACGTTTGAAAACGTGACATTGCAATCGCGATTAAATATTTCTTATTTTAATTAAATCTAAATCACGCGTCTGTTTTCTCTTGTTTCTGAATTTCTCCAGCCCTGTCGATTAGTTTAGTTGAAGCAAAATGGAAGCAATAAATCATTGTCAGAGTAAAAAAAGATTGAAAACACCCAAAATTTTTTCCCCTCCCCACACTCTAAAATTTCCAACTTATTCGCTTGAGTGAGACCGTTCTTGTTCCGTACCCATGTAGTGTACTCATCAATCACTACAAGCCTCTGCAAACATATTCTCCTTTTCCCCACGCTTGTCAACCTTTCCATGCTGCTATGTTTGTGAGATCCATCACAAAATTGTTTGTAACCTGACCCTGATGAACTCGGGGATCAGGTTTAGAGATAAAGTCACCCTTCATTAAATGTATATGTCAACCCTTGCTTTTACACAGGAAATTAACTTCACCACTCTCACTACTATTTAAGTTAAATTGGGTTTTTTGAAATAAAAATATTTCTACTTTCAAACAAGTTCTGTAATTATAAGATGATGAAACGTTATAATAATAATATTTAAAATGTTTACATTGTGTCCTATGTGAGTGATTGCATTGAGTTTTGTGTTGCATGTGCAATAACTTATGTCATATAGCAAGAACACGGTGAATTTCCCTTACTCGAGCCATTAATCTAGGAAATACTTTAAATCATACAAGGTCGTTAATTGCATACAACGACAAAATGTTAAAGGTAATATGTAGTGAATAATTTCAAATTTTCATACTTTCAAATTGTCAAATTAAAAAAAAAAGCTCGCATAGAAAAAAGCAAGCAAAATAATTACACCTAAACATTATTTAAAATATTAATTTACCAAGATTGAATGCAGCCATTTTCAAATAAAAAAAAACTAATTAAATCTCCAATCTATGCATCAATTTTAAAAGCCCAATAAACGAAAATCAATAAGATCACACAGGTACACATCCAATCAATACTTTTATCCTCTTTCCTTATTACTCAGCTACAATTTACGAAAAATTCTATTTGATTTACAACCAAAAGAGCACTAAAACCAGACCGTTACTGCTTAATGCCATCAGTGAACTTTTTTTTACTAACATTTATATGAAATATTGTCAGAATCAAAACTAAAAATTTAAAAAATAAAAAAAAATTTCCATTTGCAAAATTTCATCAATGATCATCATGTTGCCACAGGCCTTTGCTCATCATCAAGAGTGTGTATATCATCAAGAATTTTTTCTTCTCAGTCAAACTCCCTCAGCTGCAGGCAAACGAATTAAGTTGAAACTAATCTTGAATGTAGATTGCTAATGTGAATTTGAATCTTCAAAAAAAGTATAAAATAAAAAACGTGAAGAACACACTCCACAGAACCAATAATATCACTTGTGTTGAATTTTTTATATTATCTCACAACTTCATAGTACAACAAATGTAAACTCTTATCAGTTCAAGTGTGTGGCCAATATCATTGTCATTACATTATCTGTACATGTCCACTTGATGATATATTAACACTTTCCATGTTAGCGTTAATTTTTAACTGCACGTTAATTAATTATAACCCCTCCGGGGTAAGGTTAAAGCAATTAATAAAATGCCAATCAGTTGATAAATCCAATTGAAACAAAACTTAATCTTTTCTCAATTTAAAAAGAAAATTAGATTTTATAAATTTTATAAATATATTAATATCAGAAAAAATATAATAATCGTTAATCGACTTTTACACGAATAACGTTGACATTTTCGATTAAAAGAGAATATAAAATTTTGAATTGAAATTTATGAGCGAGGCTATTCCATTGAACGAGCACAAGTTAATTTAGGTAAACAGAGCTCGTCGCATTAGCACCTACTGCAGCCATAAAAACCATGGCCTAAGTCAAACTATTAATGCATAAATGCAACATTCTTTTAATGCAGCATTTTTAGGTAGGGTGGAAGAAGAAGGGAAATGAATGCGTGCAGTAAAGGACAGATAAGCAAACACACTGGTCATAAATTCACCCTTAATATGCATGGAGATGGTCTCGCCCTTATCTTTCTATTTAATTTAGAGTGACACTTTGCAAGCCATTATACGGCGATGTAGGAAAACTTCAAGAGTGTAGAGTGGAAGGGAACGTCTTCACAATACTCTACTTACAGTTCATATTTTCACAATACTTCCTTATTACATTATAGAATGTTTTCAAAATCTACAATGCACTTTTCATATGCTATAATGTTATTTTTTTTTTACTTAAAGCTAATCAATAATAATGTCTGATAGTATTCATTACTAAAAATGATTTTATCATGCTCACCACCAAGATCACTTCTAGGTCCCTTTATGTCGTTTTTAAACAAAACAAATGTCTCGAGAGATGTTTTTAGTGGTAATTCTATACATTAGAAATTCACATTTTGGACAACAGATGGTGCTAATTAGATTAATTTAAATTTAGTATTCTTTGAATGAAGATTTTCTAAACTAAAACATGTTTCTTATCAAAACTTAACACATGTATTAAAAAGTTAAAAATGTTATATGGGTGTAGTAAAATTCTCTCTCTCTCTCTTTCCAATCTCTGAACTTCCATTTTCAAATATCCCTATTGATGTGATTTCAAGTCTGCATCATTGCAGCTTTAAATTGCAAAATTTACTGCCGTACGAAAAAAAATTTCCCAACTTGCCATATATTAAACCCTCAAATCCGAATTTTAAAACTCATAAAATTTATGAGGGATTAAAATGTTGACAATTTAACCTGGCATCTGTTAAACGCCTTTGCATAAACGGGCATATCTTTGCCGTTTTATTTCTTGCCCTCCAGCACATGCAATTTATATATAATTTATTGACTGTGAAATTCAACATCTTTAAGAAAAGCTCCACTTCCATACTGTTGCAAACATTTGGCCTCGCACCCTTTACTTCATTCTTGGCGCAAGTCAATGTACCATAACACTGCCTCCTACACTTGCACGCTTGCCTAGAATGGCCGAGCATAAAGCACCTTCTGGTCTCAAATTCGTCTTGGATCAATGCTTGAAAGAAAGACGCCCTGATACTGATGCACCGATGCTTCAATCCCTTCAACTATGAGCTGGCAATGGACGACTAGAGACCAATAGGTTCTTTACAAGCAATTACTGAGGGGCCCTAGCCCCACAGGAGAATGGAGGTGTGCACAAAAGCACATTTTCCATAGGCTTAAAGTTAGAAAAGAAGTGCTAGGTGATGGTGGGTGTTGTTGGCGTGTGAAAAGTATGTAAGAAAGTGGAGTAAGAGCGGTGAGGACATTGCTGTAATGATGCAATTAGTGGAGAAAATGGAGGTCAATAGCTCAACCCATTTTATATGGGTAAATAATTTAATTAAGCGGGAAAAGTCGTCAGGGATGTTTCTTTCACAACAACTTCAAAACTATTTGCAGAATTTTGACCCGCCTAAACACATCATAAACGCGCAGTCGTAAGATCTTTTAACTGCTTCTATGTGAAAACCACTCTTGTTAAATTTTATAACATTTGATCGAATAAAAATTTGTAATTGCGCCATACTTTTTTTATTGTTGGTATTCTGCTGCTGAACCGCAAAGATATCTTCACATTATTGCTCTTTTTATCACTAAATTGACCTAGTTGACCTAAATGTTACTGTCAATTTTTCGTCGGAAAATGTATTATGAATTTTCCATTATTGATGTAATAAATGATTTATGTATCCCCAATGGCTTCTTGGGAAAATGCAATTAAAACAAAGTTATTTAACTTTATTATTATTTTATTTGTTGCTAAAACTTAAATATTTTTTTCAATAACATGAATATTGTACGTAATTAAGTCTTCTAATAATAAATGCTGAGTATAATTTTAAAGATTTCCACACTTCTGTTTTCATTGAAAGATTTCTGCACTTAACTTAGTATGCTGTTTACATTGAAGAATTTATAATTGTACGAGTATCAGTACCAGATTTACTCATGATATTAATGAGAATTTGAATGAGATAAAAATTTTAAAAATTTCAAACAATTTATTAGCTACATTCTTCTTTAATTTTTTTAAAGTTTTTAAAAATCTGATGGAAACTAAAGATGTTAAATTTATAGCTTAAAACAACTAGTCAACAATGCAATATACCATTTTTAAAACATGTATCATATACTGTATATGTATTACTTTTATTTTAAAGATCTCAGAGAAAATAAAAGCCAAAATTACCCTTCTTAATTTCAACATTTTAATATTAAGAAAGCAAGAAAATGTCAACAATATTCAACCAAGTCTACTACACAAAGAAAAATATCACCATGTCAACCACAGGCTGCAAAATTAATTTCATTCTAAGAATCATTTATGCGTTAAATTAAAAGTATGCAACACTAATTAGCCATTCCCTTCACACATGGCCAATAAACCTAAAAGAAAATGTTTGCTTTCTTTCCATACACTAAAAACATTGTAACCATTTTATTGTCTCAAACACTAGCCCCACTCGCCTTGACATAATAAAATTCTAAGCAATGAAAAGAACATCACAAAAGAAGAAAAAGAAGACAACAAACAAGGTATCAAATATTTCTCTTTCCTACATTTCCTAAAAGTTTCCAATTTTCTACTTCCTTTGCCTGCCACTCAAGTCCAATTTCGGATAAACCCAAATCCAATCAATGGCCCTTAGTAACTTCTGGTGCGGCTTTTGCGGTCTTAGTTTAAGAACAGCAATAAATGAATCTTAATTGTCTTCTAGCAATTAACTTGGAATATGGGTGAAACCATAAAAGACAAACACATACAATTGCTCAAATGAAGATCACTTTCTCTTCACACTCCCTGCTCAAAAAATTAGCCAATAAGAATCAAAAAAACGTGATCTCTTTCTTTTATTTAGAACTGCTCAAGTTGGAAATGTCATTCTATACACCACAATATCAAAACAAAAAAAAATCAAAAAAAAGGTTTCAAGTTGCTTTCTGTGCAAGAAATAAATGGATTTATTGTGAAAAGTTGTGTCAGGATTATTCATCAGATCCTACGCACCGAGGCGTGAATAAAGAAAGAGTAAAAAAGTGTTTTTTGATAGAATAAAAAATTAAACCTTTTCTATCTATATATCACAAAAATTTCTCTCACGAGTTTTCTTTCTAGTGAAAGGAAATTACACGCAAAAGTGAGTTCTCTTTCTGTGACTGCAGTCACTTGTGTAAAGGCACTTTTCTCTCTACTCATATGCCGCTTCTTTAGAAAGGAAACATACTAGTGAGCACAGCTGGTACTTATTGAACAAGTTGCTTCTTAAAAAGGGATTGAACCTTCCATGAGGAAAATTACTTCTTTTTTAATGTATACTTCATTTGTCATACTGCAACTATCCTTGACTCAAGTTTTGACAGTAGTATATAGCTTTTAACAAGTAAAAGCACAAGTCAAATCATATAATCTAAACTCTATTTAAAACTAAATTCAGATTGCCTATGTGACGTCTGTGAATTGCTGTTATTAAATCCAACCAAAGAAATGGTTCAACACAGTTAATTGAAGTTATTTGAATATGTAAACTAAATCCAATAAGCAATGTTCTGAATTCCATTCTATTTTTATCCCAAAAATTGTTCAGTAAAATTTAAATTTCATTTCCAGTTTTATTATAGTCAAAATAATATTGAAATAAATTGCTTTTTAGTTTTCTAGAATAAGTGTAGGCCAACCAATTGCACTGAAGTTGTTGTGACTGTGTTGATGTGTTCCAAATGTACACACAAACGAGGTCATTGAACATGATAATGTTGGGCAGTTGGGGCATCAATAAAAGGCCCCAGGTCTTCTCAATAGTCCTTTGGGCGCCTAAACAGCTGAATTTAGGTAATATGGGTAGTTTAGAAGCATTGAAGTATTATCATAATTCAATTACGTCTCTTCAGAGTCTCCAATGACCCAATTGTCATTGAAAAAATAATCAACACATAACACTACTACACCACAAAATAGAAAATAAAGATAAAATTCTAAGATAATAAACAATAACTTTGTGTAAGGTAACTAAATAGATTGGCTTGTTTTCCTTACCAACACTAATTAATTAACTAACTTTGTTTATTGCCAAATACTAACAGTATCCTGTGCAACTAAAGAATCCATTTGGTATTGCCAAATTAAGGAAAAAGAGGTGCAAGTTAGGAAAGCTGGCTCCGGAAGAAAAGGAGAATGGGCAATAAATACAATCACATTCTCCACCTGCAACCCTTTTTCTTTTTTTAGAAGCATCTACTTGCAGTGGACATCATCGATCTGAATTTCTATGACTTTGAAACAAGCAAATAAGCGGAAATACCTGAATAAAGTAAACATAATCAATTTTGTAGAATGTTCAGTTAGCTTGCATGTACTTGTGTATTCATTATTCAGTCTGAATAAGCAACAGAAATATTATTCTCTCTGACAAGTGACCACCATAACTCAACTGGCCAAGAAAAATATTTACAGTACAGTAGATTAGTGCTTTTAATACATTGCTCGCAGGTTAAAACACAATTAAATTTTATTCATTGCGTTTGAAAATAATTGTAAAACTACTTTAAAATTTCCATTAACTTTTAGAAGTAAATTTTAGATGATATACATGTAAAAAAACATTGCACAAATCTAGTATTAAAAACTATTTTTTCAGAAAACGAACTACCAGTGTTTACATAGAGAAATTAAATATCTAATATTTATTAGCATACCCTGCAGATATTTTTTAAAGTTATATATTTTTACTGTTTGTATTCTTCATTACCATCATGCATTCAAAAACCCCCTAAAAACTACAAAATAAAAAACCAGGAAAAAGTGAATGTAAACATATTTATAATGTATGTATATATATATATATAAAATTAATTAATTAAACGCTGTTTCGTTCAAATTCATTCACATGTACAAAGTTTATATCACATTACAAGTATCACAGAACTTAAAAGTTAGTTATTAACTTAAAATTTAATAATAAAAATAAATTAAAAAGCCTGGCCAAATACCTTTCAAAATGCTACTCACTCAAAAACGTAAAGAATTTAGAATTATGTCGAATTACTATCAAAAAATTTATTCAAATCCATAAACAGCGCAGCAAATATTAGATGAACAAAATTAAAAATCAATTCCAACTCTCAAAATACCATCAACAACGCTTCTATTCCATCTTCAATACGTATATTTAAATATCCATTAGTTCTATTCTTAATCTCTATTAATAATTACATTTATTCCTAAATCCTACCTTTAGAGGTTCTGAAGAAAAAGTGCCACTTACCTAAAAAAAAAGAAAAAAATATTAAACAAGATTCAACAAACCACTGAAAAAAGAAAAAAGAAAAATGAATAATGGCAACACTTGAAAGCATAAGAAAAGCAAATCGATAGTTCGCTTTACACCCTCCACCTTATCGATAATATTGGTGAATGATGGCAGACTAGTAAGGATTTATTCTCCATATCTGCAAAATGATTCCAAAATCCTCTTTACTTTTCAATCAGCTTCCACCTGGGAAAGGAGGCAAAATCCGTGCCGTGGTTTAACTTTCATCGCCAAGAGATTAAGTCGGTTCTGCTGGCAATTTGTGTTCACCAACCAGCAAAATATCCCCGTAATGCCCTAACATTTGGGGTGTATTATAAGGCGACAAATGCAAGTGAACTTGGTGTACATATATTGCTTATGTCACAGCTAACCCTTTGAACTTTCCGCAGCAAGATCTGCCTCAATTTCACAGAGCATAGAGTAATAAACATGTTTGCCCCGACTCCTTATGCCATGTTTATACGTGTTAATAATAATTAGGCTTATTTGCACGCAAAGCATTTCGGGTTATATATGACCGTTGTGGGACTCATTTCAAATACAGAAAATTATTGCGCACACATCAATTTTTATTGCGCATATAGTTACTTATATTATGATTAAATTAAAATTAAACTATCACGTGTAATTAATCATAATAATAAATGTGTATAATTTTAGTTCAAGAATTAGGAATAAGTTATTGTAGAATGTAATAGTTTGTGTTTATGAATTTTAGTGTAAATATTTCAGTTTGCAGATAAAATGTTTACTTAAGAAAAAAAGTTAAGCAAAATTGAAGCACATATCAGACTTTGTTTACATACATTTGTGTGTGTTTATGTTTAATTTTAAAAACAATTTTTAAGTAAATCCGCATAAAACCTTCAAGTTATTTTCATTTTTCATGCATAAATAAGCTGTTGGAATTCTAAATCATCATTACTAAAACTGCATCTAATTTTTTAAGCAGATTTATTTTAATTAAAGTGTGTTAAAGTACATTAAAAAAATATTAGTAATAAAATTAATAATAATAAATTTTGTATAAAACTTATTATGTTACTCTTCATTTAATCCGACTTTAAACTCAACTCGCTTCCAGTCAAACAAAACCTTTCGTTACCAATCACATACGACTTCTACTTTACTCCTCGGTTGCAAGAGAGAAACTGTGTATAGTACAAAGGAAAGAGAATAAAGTGGATTTAGAAACGATAGCACCTATTCTATTCCTTTTCTCACCAAAAACTTCCAATTACCCTTTCAAATACACATACAATTTTTTCGAGATTGAACTATCTTTTTTACAGAACATCTGGCACTCAATCAGCTTTCGAAAAGATGTTTCCCACTAGATAATGTATTAAGAAATTATTTAATTAAATATAAACAATCTCACATAATTCCTTCAATCTTTTCTTTACAAACATCTCATTTGTTTTTCTTTTTTCAAAATAAACAAAACAAACAAAATGCACTTTTTTTTGTACTAAACTTTGAAATTGCAGTACAAATAATCCAATTCGAAATTTGTTTATACTGCACCGTCAGCACGACATTTGCATTTCAACTCACCGAAATAAACTAAACTCAACTATTGCAATGTAAATTTAACGTGCATTACCATGCTTAACATGTTTAAACTTGCCATTACTGTTTAAGTTTGTAGACTAAATATTTAAGTTTCCTGCAGTCTACCAACAATTCAATTGTTTCT
>JAQFZN010001717.1:0-14288 GCA_034687075.1 Geophilus carpophagus
GTGTATTATTTTTAAATTCAAACTTATGCAATATTCTGGGCCCTGTATTTTTTAATCTTTTGCCAAACTAGAGGAAGCAGAACTATGCTGGCACCTAAAAGTCCATCAAAATATTTTAATAGTTATTTTTTAAATTAAAATTTATTTGAAAGAGAAAGGTGGAGAAAATTTGAATATCATACTTTATCAGTTTATTATCAAAATTACAAGATAATTCTATTTTCTAAACATTATTGTTATAAGCCCTATTATTAAAAATTGATCAATGTTATTTTAAATTTATTCCAGTTTTTCTTTTTATAAAAATATTAGTTCAAAGGTCGTGCAATCGTTTTAAATTACTGTACTGCTACATTCCAAAAACTTCAATCAAAATGTTTTCAACTATTAGTTCAGTTTTATATGTACTATTTTATTCCACACAATTATTGTTTATTTACGATCTTTTCTTTGTACTTGGCCCACCAGTACAAAAGGCAACTTTCTCACCACCAGATCGCGCCAGCCTTCTAGAAACTTTCAAGAAGGAAGGAGCTCGTCCTGCTAGTGTTTGGTTACGCTTTATTTGTACTGTCAAACGGTAAATGAACATATGTAATTAATTATGATAATGCATTTTAAATACGGCGTGTCATGGTTTGGATATAGCTTTATTCGTAAATGAAATAGGATTTATTTAGTAATTATAATTACAGAAGTTACATTTACATCTCTTTTTTTATAAAATGACTCATTAATTCCAAGTTTTGTTCGATAACGTTGATTACTTTCATAACTATATAAAACATTACGTTAATTTTTATTTCCATTTTAAATTCTTAGCTAGCATACTGTAGTTGTGTTGCTTATATGAAATTTAAACTTTAAAAATAATTACTTTCATTAATCAAATAGTTTTTAATTAATTTACAGTGCTCAATCACAACTAATTACAACAAGTATCACGTAAAAGTATATTTTTATTTTAATTTTTAACCTAATACAAATGGCCAAAGTCAATTGATAAATTATACATCGAATATTTCAGATGGGTGCGTGGAGTTCAAAGCTGCACATAGCAAACGGATCCGATAAAACAATCGAAATTCATCTAAGCGATAAAGTTTTGGTAACCGAAAGTTCGGTTGACGTGAAAGGGCAAGTTGGCACATCTGATGTAGGTGGGACAGCGGATGTTGGAATACATCCAAATCTCGAGTGGGATTTGAACGAATCCGAATCTATGTTGAAACTTGCACCAAGAGAGTACATTTTAGCTCATCAAGAAAGCAGAAAATTTACCGATTTATTTCAATTAACTGGAGAGGTGTATTGTACAATTAATACATTGACTAAAGAATACATTTGCAAGCATTTTAAAGTGCCTTTCAATCGCTCAATTATTGTGACAAAGGAATTGACTGTTCTTATTGCTAAGAAGGGAAAGATTTGGATCGATGAAAGTGGTCAAAATCATAATCCCGCCGCAGAACCAGAAAAAACGAGATTTTAAAAATAGTGTGAACTAAATTTTATAATAATTTTACATTTATTTTAATCAACATATGATGAATACTCAATAATTACATGTCTTATGTATTTTTGTATTGTGTAATTCTAAACAATTATATTTTTTTAACATATTAAGTCATAAATTGAGTGAAATTATTAATAAAAATTACATACTTTTGCTCATTATTTTTCTGTAAACCAAGTTGGTAAAAAACAAAACGAAGAGTTTGGTTTCAATTCTTGAGCTATGATATGCCTTGAATTAGGTTTCCATTCGAATTTGTATACAATTCTAAAATAAAGTTGAATTTTAATGATTTTTAAATTGTAATTGTTGAATAAATGTACTTACAGAGGATCGGATTTTATAACACTTTGTTTCACGTACGTTAGAAACTTATCACAAAAATTCATGCATATCGATGGGCTCCATAAACCCTGTAAAGGAAGTAAAAAAAATGAATAAAAATTGAACAAAATCAAAATATTCAAATTTTTAATTTACTTTTGCAGATTTTGGGATTTCTTTTAATGTAAACGTTTGTAAATTATTAACAAATCCTTCATCATCTCTAAATCCACATATAATTTCTCTAATCCCAATTAAAAAAGACTGACTCCACCATTTTAACAATTTATACCTAAATATTAAACATAAAACAATAAAAATAAACAAAATTAAAAAATTAACCTAACTTAAATGAAAAATAACCTTTTAAAATTATTTTCTTGTCTTTGAGAATTAATCATTCGATTAGTTTTTAATTCTACGTAACGCATCATGGTAGAGTCATTTGCAGTCGAAGAAATACAATCCATTTCCGCTCCAAACACAAGTGCGTGCGAATTTAATCGTGTCCGGACCACTGAACAGAATTCTTCTTTTTCATTTACAGGTTCATTAGTATTCGGTTTACTATCAGAATTTGCTTTTTAAATAAAAAAAATAAAAAAAAAATTAATATTATGCCAAAATCAGTCTCAAATTTTCACATACTTGATGTTAAATACTGTTCAAATTTATATCCCCAAGACGACATTAGTTTCTCTCGGTCAGTAGCGTTAGTTTCTCTGGTAATTTTCTCCGGTGTATCGTATTGGCACAAATATATAGTACCATTATACTTTGTAGCGCAGATGATCCAGCCATCATTATTTTCGTATGGTGTACACAAAAGTAGAGCCAGAAGTCCACGATAGCAAATAAAATCTGCTAATAAACTAAACATACTGTAATCATACATTTATATCATTTATTTCTTTTTTTATTTACCTGCTTTTATCCTGATCACTCTCCACAATCCATCTCAAAATGTGATCCAACTTTTCCGCACGAGGAAAATTCTTTTTGATTGCCTGTTCATACCCTTTATTTAAATCAAGGTAAATTTGATCGCTATCCTCTGGTAATTTCAAATATTTACATCTCTCGCGCCCTAAAACAAACTCTCTACTCTCATCTAAACAGTAGTTACCAATCTCTATTGGTTCCTTATAAGTTGGGAATGGTAAATCAAAACTATCGTAGTCCGATACCATAAATGGATGAACCATGATGTTTACAAACACAAGAATTTAAGAGGAAACGGAAAGTGCTAACGCCTTATCGACTGCGCCATCTCTGTTCAAATTGAAGATTAGTCGCAGTTGCTTAGCTTTATAGTTTATTCTATATCAACCAAGCAGGTTTCAAGGTTCAAATAAAATATTATGCATAAAATACGTCTTATTAAATTTATAAGATAACTTTTTTTATTAGTTTAATTTTGGCGCGTAATTTAAATGACGAATATTTGCGTTCATAAAAAATGGATAATTATGCTGTCTTTTTATCTTCTGCTACATGATTAACATGAATGCACTAATAAAAGGAAACTACTCTACCAAGTTAAGCAAAACAATATATAAACATAATTAAAACTTATTAATACAGATTTATTGCCTAAAACTCAGAGTAAATACATGTACATATTCAGAAGTGAATAAGTACTTCTGGTGTATAATTATTTACTTCTGGTAAAAGTAATAAATAAATTTAAAGGAAAGATAAGTTGGATTTGCATTTGGAGTCTGTTCTGTCCTTACCAAATTCAGTACAGCTGTGTGATCTTTTGATACTAGTCTTTGCCTTTGACATTTCAATTTCCATGAACTGTTCTCATTAATAAACTTACATTATGTTCAATTTCAGGATGAGATGACACAAAAACTGGTGGATAATCGGGATCAATTTGATTCTTAAACGTTGTTTGTGACATAGCTTGTTTTAAAGATGGTGGATGCGGCTCCATATTGGATTCGATTGTTTCAAAGATCATCTACAAAAACATTATCAGTTATTTTAAAGTAACAGTGTAGCTTTGAAAAATAAATAAATAATGATTTTACTGTATGATGAATAGTCAATTCTTTTCGATGACGACGAAAAAAGCATTCGTAAAGTCGATAATGTTGGAAAAAACTTAAAAGAAAATGGTAAAATTTTGAATTTATATTTTTTGTGACATTTGATACACACTTAATTCCAAATAACTCCAGCATTTGCCTTAAATCATCACTTGTAAATACTTCAGGACTTTTATCTTCATGTATTACAGCAGTAGATAATATAATTTTTTTTAATTGCTTCAAATTTTCTTCTTGATCAAGTTTAAGATCTGAAATTATTAAAACATTTGTTATTTCTTACTAACTTTTAATTTAATTATGGATGAAAACCTCTGAGATTATTCAGAAGAAATCTAGACAAAGTCAACAGAGATTCAATTTTGTTGCAATCAACAAGATGACATCTTCCCCACCAATATATCCAAAAGTAATAATCTGTTATAATTGCATCAGAAGTTTCTATTGCACAGTTTAAACCCATTATTTTTGCCAAGTCACTGCAATAATTAAGAACTTTTATTTACTTTCAAAAAAATTAATGTTTAGATTTACGATCTAGCTGAGTCACTATCCTTTTCATTCAACTCCATAATTTCACTTGTAGTTAAAAGTTTAGGAAGATTAATCAAATTGAAGTCGAAGTAAATTCTCTCTTCTTCTATAACTGTGCTGTAATCGGAAACTGATTCAGCAGATTCGGCCATTGCAATTATTTTCTGGTAACCAAGTGCAATAATGAGTAATAAAACAAACACTATTGTTTAACTGAGACATTTTTTTAATTTTCATTAATGTAACAATAGTTATCAAGATTTCAACAAAATTATTTGCTTTTCTTCTTTTTCTTGGCACTATGTTCTTCATTAAAATCATCAGATTTTCTTTTCTTTTTTGATTTGTCGTTCATACTTTCATCTAATTCGCCATCTTGAGTTTCATTCAATGATTTATCGGACTTAGACTTCTTCTTCTTCTTCTTTTTCTTAGCACTCAGCCCATTTTCTTCAATCACAGAATTTTCAAAATCCATTTTTTCCTCCTCCTCATTGTCATTATTTTCTTTCTTCACCTTTCGCTTCTTACGCATCAACTTATCAGCCTAAAAAAATCATACGTTTAATTCATTTTCCAATCTCACTACATCATTTTGTTTACCTTTTCAATCGCTTCCTGCATAACATCAATGTTCTTTCGTGGAATTTCTCCAGTGTCGAAATATTTTAATCGTTCTTCAACCTGTTCCTTCAATTTTTCACCAAAGATATGTGAAGGCATATCTAAACAAATAAACAAAAATAATTTATTACTTTTAAAAAGAAAAAAATATATATATCAGCAACAAACCAGAAAAACAATCGATTCTTGACGCAATTGAACACTTATTTGCAAGATAACGTGAAATCCGCCCCTTGTTTTTCATACTAGCCCGTCCAATAAAAGTTGAATGAAAAATAAGCCCATATTTGGGAGTATTAGAACGAGTTTTCAAAGCTCTAAAACAGAAACGACCAATTAATAACATAAAAAAAGCTGAAATAAATGTTATAGTTACCTAAATAAAGCCTTTTCAGCTCCTAAAATCTGCACTGTTGAAGCGGGGTATTTAGCCAAGTTAGTCAAACTACCTGCATGTGATATCAATTTGGCTCCCACCTAAAATTAAGAATTAAAAATATTTCATTATTAAAATTATATTAATTACGCCTTAACATACAATTTCTCCAATTAATGTAGCTAAATTCGGTGCAACTGAATTCATTCTGCCCTTTAAATATTCATGCAATTGTTTTCGGTAGTCAGATAACGAAAGAACACGTTTCGCAAACATTTCAATATTGATTAAATCAATTTCAGAAATATCCATTCCTTAAATATAAAAAAAAAAAAAAAATATTAACAAATAAATTAAATTGTTTCGAAAATTAAAATTCGTACCCATTGACGATTTTGCAGCATCAAAAATTGCTTGTGCCTTTGCACTATCCATCACAATTTCTTCAAGGGCTTCAAATTTATCTTCTGTTAGTTCCTTTCGGTTGCCAACGAAGTTTAAAACTTTAGTAAAGGTGTAATTGTCAGGCACTATTTTAATCAACTCTGGGAAATGGTAAGAATACCATTCACTACGTATTTAAAAAAAAAAAATGATTAGGTAAATATTCAAATTTAATTTCAAATAAACTTACCGTATTCTCATGGCAAAGGTATTAATATCTTTATCCAACTGTTCTAACAAACTTATACTCTGAATAATCATATTATCAGTTCTGTTTACATTAAATTTAACTTTAGCTCTTGAATAACTGTGGCCTAAGCCTAATTGTGCTTTGGCAGACGAAACTGAGGTAAATCCACGCACTAAACTTTGAAAATGGTAGCGAATACCTAAAAAAATTAATTAGTAAAATGTTTTCGATTATTTTTCTTTCAGTAATATGCACCTCTCATTATTTCAGGAACAACACCAATATGTTGGCATTTGATGTTCGTAGCTTCAGAAATTGAAGCTCCGATTTTTGAGTCTCCAACACCAAGAGTGATCTTCATCTTTTTGCCAGATTTCGGAAGATTGGTTTCTAAAAATAATTGTAAATCTTCATGCATCACGCCTAATTAACCGTAAAGAAAATTTTATATTAATTATAATATTTTAATATTATTTTTGTAAATTCTAGTTATACCTTCCGAAACTGTATTGATGTTATCCAATGCATTAGCTGCATTTTTAAATGGCAAAAAGGCGATTAGTTTTACAACTGATTGAAATTTGTTCAACTCTAAAACACTCTTTTCAACTTCAGGCAAAAACATGCCGACTTCTTCGAACTGCTTTACGCGAAATAAAGCATAACCCGCGGCATGCTCGTATAAAACGAAAAGTTGAGCCTAAAAATTGCACATTTTAATCGAAATCTACATTCTGTTAATTAAATAAACTTATCACAATTATATTTACCATTTTTTCCGCTTAATCACAATGAAGCACTTGCAGTCACCATGTGCAACGCGGTCACCATAAATCGGAAGTTGAAATAGGGTTAATATACAACACGATTCAGGATTGGTTGATTGCAATCTAGTCACGTGATAATCCACCAATTAAAATACTTCTACATTTTGTTTTTATTTACCTCGGTACAGTAGGCTACAAGTTCTGTATAGATAAAATAATTAATTTCTAACATTTATTATTTTTATAAGATTTAGTTAAATAAAATATTTATTGAATTTAAACTTATACCAAGCTGTGTAATTTAATAAATTTGCAACAAAATTAATTAATGAATAGTTCAGTTAATATTTGCAAGTGCCCTGCTGTTCTGCAAGCCTGTTGTGGAATAAATAAATGGTGATATGAAAATATAAACTGTGATGCTATAAAATAATAAAATGCGTAATTTTAAAAAAATATTACAGTTTTTGATTAAAATAACAATAAAAAATGGTTAATTTTTAAAAAAATTTAAAATTAAAATATATGTAATGCAAAATTTCATACAATCCGTTTTAAATGTTTCACCATTTCCCATTACCTGTTTTAATGTTGGTACCAGTCCTCTGAAGAAATCGACAATCTTGAACCTAAATGTAGTATTGCGATGGACAGTTAGTATTTTAAGTAGGTAACTAAATGAGAATGAATGAAAACTGCAGGAAATCTATATTAAAAAACATGGATTTTTTTGTGGAATTACAAAATGCTGTCACTAAATAACGCAGACAAATTTCTTGTAAAAATCCTTTTAATTACTTATTTTATTTACACTTCATATTTATGACTTATTTCATGGTTGATAAAGTTAATAGAAATTATTCTAAATTGTAATGAAGCAAGTAAAGTTAACCCAGACATTAAAAACTCGTAAAGGAAATGGGGTTAATGAACCCAAACATGTTTTTTGCTTAATTCTGCTCTTTAATTTTACAGAATGGAACGAAGAATCAAATTAAAAACAATTAATCCTCATATTATATGTAAAATTTGTCGAGGTTACCTCATCGATGCTACAACTGTTACAGAATGTTTGCACACGTGTAAGTTTAGAGTTAGTTTAGTTTTGTTATTATGTTTATACAAAATTAAATGTTTGCTTACGCTTATCTTATTTCAGTCTGCAAAAGCTGTCTAGTAAAACATTTAGAAGATAATAATACGTGCCCATCATGTGAAATAGTCATTCACCAAAGTCATCCTTTACAATATATAAGGTAGTAGAAGTAAATTGATGATATTTGAATTGTTTTAATGTTTTGTATTTTTGTAGTTTTGATAGAACTATGCAAGACATTGTATATAAGTTAGTACCAAATTTACAGGAACGTGAGTACATATTTTAATAAAATTGTAGTAAATAAATTTATACGTATCTTGCATTATTTATTTTACATTTTTAGATGAATATAGACGAGAACGAGATTTTTATAAATCAAGGGGTTTGCCATATCCAAAACAAACACCTGGAAAAGAAAAATTTGGAAGTAAAAACTTTTTAAAAGTTTTTGTTTACCTAATATTATAGTTAAATTTATGTGCTTAATTTCAGTGTCATTTGATGACAAAGGTAGTGAAAAGAATTTAACTGCATCCTCTTCAAAGGATGAAAACAGTGACTACCATAAAACAGATGAGCAAGTTAATATATGTCTAGAATGTAATGCGAGCAGTTTGAAGCATCTGAAACGGAAGTTTATTAGATGTTCTGCTCAAGCCACAATCACACATCTGAAAAAATTCATAGCCAAAAAATTGTATCATAACTTAGAAAAATATAAAGATGTACGTATAAATTATCAAAATTAACATTCAGAAGTTTTAAAAAATTTTAAATTGACATTTTATCAGGTTGACATTTTGTGCAATGAAGAAATTTTGGGAAAAGACCACACTCTTAAATTTGTTTGTTTAACGAGGTGGCGGTTTAAAGTAAGATTTTGTATTTATTTATTTCATTCAGAAGTTTTAACAATGTGTTGTTTTTCAGGAGCCTCCACTTTTACTTCAGTATCGTCCCCGGGTGGAGTTATAGTAGTCAAAGTATTTTGTTGACATTGTATAAAAGACATTTAAAGTGCAGTTTATCATGAAATTAATTTTTTTGAAAGAAGCACATTTTCAAAATAATTTCATCAATTCATTTGATTAACATCACACAGGAATAACATGATTGTTAATAAAATATGAAATTCATGCTGTTTTTGTATCACAAATTTGCATTCAGAGTTTATGAAGATATTTTTATTTCAACCTTATTTGTAGCATATTTAAAACTGAAATTACATCACTTGTTTGGCAGCCCAGGTTAACACGGCTAATTAAAATCTTTTGTCATTTGTGACTTGATATGTGACTTTATATATAAAAGAGCAGCTGCCAAATACATCACAAGAAATAAATTTTACATCTGAGTAATTACAAAAATAGTAATTCTTTACAAGTAAGCAAAACATGCAGACGACTTCACAAAAATACATTCACTTTTATCTACAGCTGGACTTGACTTCAAAAGTAAAAGCTTCATGTTGCTCTATGTGTGTAAATATTGCTTTTGATTTTTGTTAAGATATTGTTGTTTTCAATGCCGTGTTTTAATTAATTGCAAGTAGTGCATTTTACCCTATATTGAAGTATCATTGGATACTTCTAATAAAAATAAAAAAATATTTATATCAGTTAAAATGAATTAGGAAAATATCAGTAAATAGTTAATTACTACTTTTCCTGTCCATCGTGCTAACCACACATATTTTAGGCAGTAATGGTCAGGAAGAATTTCACCATCACATAACACTTCCAACTGTAAATTGAATATTAAATTGTAATAAATGAAAAAAAAAATGTTAATATTTTATTATGCTTTTACCTCTTTATCTTGTAAAATTGGCCAAACTCGAGGTAGAAGTTTTTTTACATGTAATATCAAAGTGCGAACTGGGCATCGAACAAATTTTCGCATTATTTCTAACTGACCACATTTGGTCAGTGTTAAAGCTTGATGTGATTCCAAGCAAATATTAATTAATTCATCATATTTATAGGCATGCCTTCCAGGTGCATCAAAATGAGAACCATTATCATGTTTGGACGCAAGTGAAGAGTCTTAAAAAATAATATTGCATTGTTTGATTTTTTTTTAATTTTATTTTATTTATAATCAAATATTACATATTTACCATTTTTATTTGGTTGGCTCAATCCTCTTACTTTCTCGAAGTCCTTACGACGTTTTTCTTCATCTACAAAATACAATTAATTTAAAGAAAAGAATAAATATTATAAAATATTAGCTTTCTTACTCTCCATGAGGTTAGGTACAATTTTGTAAACAATATCTTGCATTACCCGATCTAATTTCAAGTTAATTAGTGGTTGTGTCTCATGAATTTTAATATTGCACATGGGACAGTGTTTACTCGTTTGTAGGTATTTCACAATACAACTTTTACAAACTATAATAAAAAGCATTAAAGATTAAAAAAACATCATGTTTGTGAACTATATTTCAATTTGTAACTTACAAGTATGCAGACACTCTGTGATAGTTGTGGCATCAATGAAGTACCCAGCACATAAAATACACACAATGTGTGGATTCAATTCACGAATGCATATTCTTCTCTGACAATAAATAAATAAATAAATAAAGCGAATTAAAATAAGCTATTTGATTATACATATACAGATGGTGTGTATTATTTTAGAACTCATATTTTGACATTAAAACAATTTCTTCTTTACACAATTTCTCTTTAAAGCATAAAAAATGTCATTTACATATTTTGATTTGCCTGCATTTAAGATCTCTTCCATGCTGAAAATACTGTTGAAAGCACATTGTTTTCAGAAGCGAAAACAACCTTGTTCAGCATCCTTTCATACAAAACAGTTAAGAAATTACACAACATGGCCGCCAAGCTGCCAACAAAAAAGTTTTATGTCTTATATAACGGCGCTCCAAACCTTCCCTATGGTTCACATATGGTACCAAACGAGTACTCGCTCGTGCTCGCATGTTATCATGAGCACCAGAGACCTATCGAAGAGCAATCTGTGCTAACTGGAGGGTGATGTGATTATTTAATATCATAGAAGATTTTTTTAATGATATTTTTTAAACTTTGGCATTAGCATATCTAATGGTAAGTAATGTTTACTGTATTTTGTGTACTTAGTGAAATATTGAATAGTGTGATTAAAGACTTAGATATTAAATATTATTGTAAACATTAGAATATAACCAAAAAATAATTTAAATGTTAAATTTTTGTTCAATTTAGACCAAATTAAAAAATGCATATTAATGACAAATTTATTTATAATTCTTTTTTTTTTTCAATTCCATTTTTTCTTTCAAATATTTTAGAAAATCTTTATCTGAAATAAACGCTTCTTGAAGCTTAACTGCCAATGGCTTTTCCTTTTTGTCAAATTGTATATATTTAAGTAAATTTGAATCAGAAATTCGTACTAACACTATAGGTGTTGTTTTTATTTGTGGACTGCTTCCATATTGCTTCACACTTTTCACAGAATCTAAAAGTTGAACAGTAATAACAGACCGGTGATTAATTTTGCCATTTCCTTTATCTTCTGAAATTAAATCATCAGGATTCAATCCAATAGATTCACCAATGCTGCTTCTATAATCAGTAACTTTTTGGGTAAAACGACGTTTAATGTTTCGTCTTGCTTTACGCATAGCTTTTGAAACCCGCTCGACAACCAAATTGAAAAAAAGGGATACCAATGATAAGCCAATTATAATATAAATGAACTCCAAAGCGTACGGCATATGTTTAGGAACAAAATCACCAAATCCAATAGTTGTTAAAGAAGCAATAATAAAATACAACGCTTCAGAATAAGTCCAAGATTCATATTGGATAAATATCCATGCTCCTAAAAATGCATAGACTAATATAAGAACGAAACCCACCCATACTGGAATAATAAAATCGGATTTCTTTAATCCAGTTGCAAGAAATAATTTATTGTTTGTTTCTTCATTGTGCCTCGAATAAGTGCTAGTGGAAGCCATTGCGAGTTGAAGAGATCTTGTGTCATTCATTACGTGTCTAAAAGAGTAATATTTATAACATATTATTATTACTTCTTTTAAATTAATTAAAAATTGTTTCCATTTATTTTTACTTATTGTACATCTTGCTGCCTTTCCAACCACAACATCCAAATATATAACATTTATACATTTCCATGTAAGTTCGTCGAAGTCCGTTTACTAAAAGTGATCCAATATCCATCAGAACAGTCAAGGTATAGGGAATACCAATAACAGCATAAATTACTGTTATTATCTGTCCTGTTTGGGTTCTTGGTACAATGTTTCCATATCCAGTTGCTGTAAAAACAGTTCCACAGTAAAATACTGCACGAACAAATGACCAAGATGTGTAATTTATAAGTTCATCCATCCAAATGTTTTCATTACACAATCGATCCTGATAACCGCTCATTTTTGTCTTGAAAGCTAAAATCCATTCGGTATTTGAAGTGTCTTTAATCCGCGAGTAGAAATTTATATTAATTCAAAATATTAAATTTATGCATGAAAATTATATTTACTTATATTTTGACTTTCATTCCACAGTTCGTCCATGATTTTATTTCTTATGTTAAATGCTTCTTTAGTTATGACATCATGGTAGTCGACTTCAAGATAATGAAATAAATATGCACCACCTAATGTGTATCCAACAAGAACAAGAATGAGTATTATATGCGTAAACCAAAAATGAGATAGATTCCGCATGTATGATATAAAAGCATCAACCGCTGAATCAAATTTTGTTCTTCGTCCAGAAGTAATAATTGCCAGCGACGTTTGTGTTGATGTCTCCTCCATTGCAGAGAAATTGTGATTTCTTGAATTCAAAGTTAGCGGGTAAATTTTCTGAAGCAATTTATTTTACAATTAGTTTTATTTTATTCCCTTGGATATCATCAATAAAGCAATCGTATTGATTGTTTTCTTGCACGTTGTTTGAAAAATTAATAGATATTAACGGTTTTGTTTCGAAATAATACTGAAAAAAAATAAATAAACAATATTGCTGTGTATTTTTATCGATAGATGTCGCAACACGGTGCATTCTTGTGCATAACGATATCAACCTCTCCACACGTGATTACTCAAGGAGGTGCGATGTGACTTTATGAGATACCTGTTTACTTGGCTCTAGTTAAAATTTAAAATGAGGGGAACATTTCTATTCGATCAATTAAATGATGTTGTCTACTTTAAAACCGATGAAGCACTTCAACAGCATCTTCTTAATATATGCCTAAGAGAAGGATTAATACAACAGGTGGGTAACTATGAACTACCAATGGGTTTGGTTAATTAAATTTGAATTTCAGGACTCGAAGCAAGCTGCAAAATGTACTACTTTGGATTTAAATGCTATTGTCCAACTGTTTTCACCGCTTGTCACATCACAAAGGATTATGTTGGATCAATTTAATAATCCTTACACAGCAATTCATACACAAGATGGAACCATTATGACGTTTGCAAAGGTAGTATTAAAGTTTGTTTAAAAGTAATTTATTTTGATAAATTATTCATTAAAATTTCAGAGACTTGGATTTTTGTTTATAGCTGTTGGAACGGAGAAAACTGAGTCGTTATCCGTAATTCAAAGACGATTACATATTTTTCTCAGACTTGTTAACTTATTATGTGGATCGGCATTTAATTTGTAAGATTTAATAGATTTGATATTTGTCTTATTTAATATTGACTTAAACAGATTTCAATTTCAACAGACTTAAGGCAACTTATCCAGGTGCTATTGAAAGGCAAAGGTTATTAGGTGCACTGATTGATAAATGGGAAGAATTGCGTAAGGAAGAGTTGGCTTATCAAATTGAGGTTGGAAATAAAAATTGATTTAGGGTGCGATATACTTTTTCTTATTTTTATATAAGTTTAGGCTGTTGAAAAATTAGTTATTAACGAATATTTAACGCAAAAGTGTGTGACTATCTTAGAGAATGTTCTTCAGAAAATGCGAAGATCGACAAAAAGTTGCGTGAATCATGCAGCTCTTTTAGTAAACACAAAATTATTAGCTGTATATTCTAGGTATAATGGGACATTGTTGTTTATTTTGTTATTTAGTTTAATGAAATTCATCTTTTATAGTCGTAATACCAGTGAATTAACTGCTGCAGATGTCATGACCCTTACGATGTTAGCTCACACTCATCATCCAACTTGTAGATTCGAATTACCACATTCACCGAGACATAGTCCTGCTCCGTCATCACCGATTGCTACTCACTTTCGGCCTGTTTCGTCTCCTTTAAGCAATAGGTTGCAAGTCCCACAATTGTCTTTATCACCATCTGAAAATCCTGTATTAGATGGACAAATACAAAGTAGTAGTGA
>JAQFZN010001718.1:0-14288 GCA_034687075.1 Geophilus carpophagus
ATTGAGCGAGTTTAGAACGAATTCAGATTGGTTGATTGAAAAAGATGACTGAAACGAGTTGCTGATGCAAATATTGAATCTGAATTTGAATAGAATATCGTTAGGCAACATCAAATAAGGTTAACATTAAATTAATAATTTAAAAAATAACTCAAAAGGTCTAAATAAAACTGACAGCCATTAAAGTGAGTGTTGATTTAGTGTAACGCCATCCATTGACAATGCGAAGTAACTCGAGATGTAGCATTAAAAATATCAACAGCTTTATTTTTTTTACTTTAAATTACACCCTAAAGCAGAAACTCTTTGCTAATCATGTTTGTTAATTTGTACAAATTAAGTTTGAAAAAAAAATTAACAGAATGGCTTTCTTTTTAGAAAGAAAGGAAGTAAATGGATTAGTTAAGTAATTCCATTTAACAAGATCTTATTGAAGTTAATAAAAAGAATGAATTAAAGTCCACTTGATGTAGGATTTGATTAAAAGTAAAATAAAAAAATGATCAAAAATGAGAAAAGTTTTACCATTTCAAGAGACCTACGTGAAGATTATCAAAAGGGAGGAAGAAAATCCTGACAATTTCACACATCAATATCCTAATTGCAACTCCAAAGGGATTGATAAGAGGGTAAA
Organism: Geophilus carpophagus; assembly: GCA_034687075.1. Lineage (NCBI taxonomy): Eukaryota > Metazoa > Arthropoda > Chilopoda > Geophilomorpha > Geophilidae > Geophilus > Geophilus carpophagus. The sequence continues at coordinate 635 of JAQFZN010001718.1, forward strand.
AGATGTCGTCTAAGACGAAAATTCTCATAGATTTGCACTTCTAAGTCGTAGAAGATTGGCCCGATTCTGAGAGAAGTGATAAAAGAGTGAAATTGCACAAGTTTGACCCGATGTTTGTCGTCAGTGAATCCAAACGACAAGTTCAACATGAGAGATTGATAAGTCCCTTTTTATGTCATCTTAAAATGCCTGCAAGACCTGATGATGGATTTTTGAAACGTAAATCAAGATATTTTTTTTTTAGTCCCGAGCAATTGCCTATATTCTTATCTTGCAGTGCATGTTGAAAATCAACAGATAGACGTCGGTTATTACGCTTCACTGACACGCAGTAAAGGGGTGAAAGATTGCTGAGTGTCAACTGCTTTGTCGGATATTTTTTCTTAAGGGAATAGAAGGGAAGGAAAAGGAGTGAAATCGAACCTCATACCAACCAGTTTTATGCTGACATTATTTTTTTAAAGGAAATTGTACTTATTTTCTATGTATTTCTAATGTTTTTTATTTACAAATTAATTTAAATTTTAAAATTATAACAATTTTTTTGTTTTTTTCAGGTAAGTTATCCTGAACATTACTGGATATGTGAGTTTTGCATTTTTCTCTATATATTTATTAATATTCAGCACTGCACAAATCTATATTACAGTAAGTACATGCTTAAAAACGTAATTGAGTTCCTAAGCACAATGGATCTTGTCAAGTATCATCAATTGCTATTACTAAAAGTGTAATAGCAAACTATTGTGTAACATGCTCTGACTAATGTGGAAAACCCCCATAGAACAGTGTTATTCAATCATGGATTTTTCAATCTATACAGTTTGCTATTGATTTTATTGCAACTTTGTATGAGGGCAACGTAAGCATTTAATTGAACATTAAATTTCTGCAGTAAAAGTTCGTGTCAGCAAATGGAACACGAATTATTTCTTTAAAGAATTTCACTGTATCAACAAATGATTTTATTGAGAAACATGATGAAAGATAATTGCAAATATTTATATCATTTAAAACTAGTAATTTAGTTAGATTTGTTCTACAAACAAATCTTAGTTTTTTCTTGATTAAATAATTTATAGATTTTAAAGTATTAGAATTGTAATTGAAACGACTCTTGCAGATTTAAATTGCAGTCTCGGTTAGAGTGCGCATGTGAAAGTAGCAAATTAGATTTTATTCTCTATCTCTCACTCTCTTTTATTGATTTTAACTTAAATCCAAATATAAATTAAACTTCACAGCATTTTTCTCTATCTAAAATATTTACAACATTAATATAACTCGATTTTTAAGTGCACTAAAAAATAAATGACACAAATTCTTTTTTCTCTACAAAACTTTAAACCAAAATTCTCATGTCGAGTTAAAATCTTATTTTTTTTCTTTTACTAAGTAATGAATAAAGCTAGAAAAAATAAGATGAAATATCAATGATTTTCAGTGACGAAAAAATCAAACATTTGAATTGAAATTATTTAAAATTTTACATAATTACTTGAGATAAATTTAACGGTTTGGATTTTTTTAAAGCTGAAGCGATCTTTAATGCGTTTTAATTACACGTTTCTTGAGAATAAATTAAGAGGAGTATTAAGATGGTGAATAGATTAATTCAGGTTGAAAATTGCATACAGCTTGTCATGTGATACGAAAAGTGTGAATAAAGCACGGTATTAGGTTGAAAAAGGAGCTGCAGAGAAGTGTTATCAGGTAGAAGCTGCAGCAAGAACCACGCTTTTTAGATCAATAAATTATTTCGTGTTGAAATATGTGAAATTTCTACAGAGACGGAAATGAGTTTTACTTATGCTAATTTATTTGCAAACTTTACAACTGGTCCACTTTTCTTTTTTTTTTCATCTTTTGAACTCATTTGATTATTTTTTATTTTTTTTTGGGTAAATTGATGTTTTAAAACGTTAATGAGTTAGTAAATTTAATTGCTTAAAATTTTGATGCTAATTAGTGTTTAGTTGGTTGATGTAATTTCAATTAAAAGTAGTAATTTGTTGTTTTATTTAAATTACAGATTAATTTTTATAATTATTTATAAAAGGAAAAAAGTGTTTTTTTTAAATTGATTTTACTTACTTTTTAAAGAGAAAAAAAATGAGAAGAATTTTGAAATTACATTTGTTTTATTTGACTTATTTTTTCGAGGTTATTAGAGTTATTCTAAGTAGTAATGGAAGCAAATTGCTTACATTCTAAAGTGAATTAATTATTCATGTGCAAATCTCTGGAGAAATTCCCATAAGTTTTTACTGAGAATTTTTTTCAATTTCTGTTTTTAAGTCGTCTAGTTTGAGGAAAGTTGACTCGATTTTTAGTGCTTCAAACTTATTAATAAAAAAAATTATTTCTTTATCAAATTTTAATTATAAAAAAGTTCGGATATGGAAAGAAATCTTAGATAAATTAACAAAAAGCATAATTTTTAATTAGCAAATTGAAATTATTGTGGGTTCGATAAAGAAAATTACAAATTTACTACACCGCAAATATGAACCAACCTTCAACAAAATCTATTGTTCATGTTTTTATTGCTTAAAACTTCGTTTACAATCCATTTAATCAGAGTAAACTAATAAGCAAATGACAATTGTCACAAATTTAAATAATCAAAGAGAGAGCTTCTCAGCATGCCACCGTACTTACACAAACTAATGCTAGATGGCCTACGCTGTTTGGACATGCCTTTTGACCACTGGTCAATATTAATACTATTCTCTGCATACATAGCAACGTTATTGCAGGGAAAACAACATTTCATTTAAGCTGGAAATTTAAGGAGCACAAAAATTATTTTAAAATTTCTTTAAAATTAGACGATACTCTGAGAGGAAATAGCATCACATCATCAGTATCAAAGTAACTAATCCTCTGTGCATTTGATCTACTGTATGAAATTCCCGTCTATGCATGATCACAGGAATTAGAATGCATGACATATTTAATTATGAAAAATTGATATTGATAACATAATTTCCATTCTAATGTGACGATTATGAGAGGAATTGCGTTAGTGGAATCCTTCATCATGCTAATCAGCAGTCATTACAGCATAAACCTCAAAAATTCACAGCACTTTTTACACTACACTTTGCACGCGAGATCTTGCAGGCAAGATAGTAAAATATTTTATTATTAAAATACAACCCACTAGAAATAAACTGCTGATAGCAATATTATAATAACAATCTTCATTTTTCATTTAATATAAATGGTGCAAAAAACTATCAGACGCCATATCGTTGAAAACTATATTTTCAAGTCAGACTCAGTTTACAGAAGAGCTGCCATTATTTTTACACTCGTGTTTGAAAAATCTATGGAAACTAATTACTCTTTTGCATACAAGGTGATGATAGTAGCGTAGCGTTGTGTGAACTCTAGCTTAATGCATATTGCATTATGTTGGGCATGCATTATCACCAACTTGTTCTAACATCCCGCTAAGGGCCTGCACAGTTAATTATCAAGTATTAATTTTAGAGCTCCTCTTCACTACAGATACACGGACAAAGTTTGGGCAAAGCATTTAAAGATGACATTAAACGACTTGTTTACGATTATGGTACTTTTTAAAGAGTCTAATAAAAAATCGCCTATCGATTTACCTTTGGGTGTATTTTAAAGGTGAAAAATTATTGTAACGGTCTTTTAGAAATATGGCTTTTTCTTTTTTTTCTTCTCTCGTTTTGATTTTTTTTAAAGAGAGAAAGAGAGAGCTGATGTTTCTCATATTTTATGCATAAGATTTGCTTCGATGGAAAATTACTTTTAGTTTCGGAGTTTTGTGTTACTTCAGCTTGAGAGTAATTTCGGTGTATGAAAGTATGCGCTCAATTTGGTTTGTGTTTGTTATTTCTATTTCCTTTGACTTTATGAATGAAATTGAATTGTGAAAAAAGTAGAGTTTCGGGTTTTAATTTTATACTATAAATTTTGTATATTTTTATTTATTAAATATGTATTCAATATTGATAAAAATTGTAGCATTGATCGATTGTTATTGCATTATTAAATCTGCTAATAAAATTTGAGCTGACTTGAAATTTTGTTACCAATTTTGAATTAGTTAAAAATTTATGATTAATTTTTATTATAATAAAAAACTCCATACTTTTAAACTTTTACAAGTATAATTAAAATTTGAACAAAAATATTAAAATTATATTACATTTCTTTATTCCATAATTTGTCTAGAAATAATTTAATTTGTATCGTGAATTGCAGCAAAGCTTAAGGGGCAGCGTAGGAAAGTTTCTGCATAGCGTATTACTTTTGAAAGAATAATTTATTAAATATGAAATTTTTTTCAACAGAATTTTCAAGGAATTATAATTGACAAGCAGCTTTGGATTCAAAAAAAAAAATACATGCGCATTAACTTGTCAAAATTTTCTATTCTTCTAAATCGAAAAAGAATAAAGTATAAAATATAAAATAACTATTCGAAATTTTATATCATTTTCACTGACATGAATGTAGTTTCGGGCGTTGAAAATCTCATCGAGTTGATTGCAAAGCGTTAACGCTTGAAATTGTCTCTTGATTAATTATGTGTGCCATCTGCACTTTTGCAATTGATGCCACAGTCACCACATCTTCTCTCTTTCCCAAAGCACACGCTTTATTTTCAAATGTAAGAAAAAGTTTATCACCAAAGAAAAATCTGGAGCAGATAAAGCCCAGCGATTCATTATCTTCTAGGGAATAGTTTAAAGTACAGCAGGCTCAGCCCCTCTTTTCTTATCCTTTGTGGCATCTTTATCTTTTAGCAGACAAAAGCAGTTTGCGGAGGGAGGCAAAGCAAGTCCTTGGAAAAAATCTTGTGTCTTTGATGCAACCTACTCAACTCAGCATCGGGGGTATAGCGCTATATTTCATGTCGTTAAAAATTAAATGGAAGCCATTGCGTTGAGCAGTCGGAAATTCACATGTTATTGCTTGCTGCTCCTCTTGCCGAGCTGGCAAGTGGGGGGAAAACTGGCAAAATGCCACGTGTGTAGCAAAACCGAGATTGGTGAGACAATACAGCCAAATGGGAGTGACAAGAATGTAATATTAGCCCTCCGTCCTACTCCTCGTCTCATTTAAATTGCGTTTTCTTTTTGCTTTACATTACGCGACTTAAAAATATGAATGAATAAATTAATTAGTGAAAAATTGAAATGATTATTTTGTTTATTTCATTTAAATTTACCTATTTATTCACCATAATTTATTTAGGATGTGATTTATTGTATGTGTAAATATTTATATTTAATCTACTTACAGAAAAAGATCAAATAAAAACTGGGAAATATCAAATAAATACGTTGTAAAAAGATTTGAATAATTAATAATTTTAAAATTAATGTAGCATAACGTTTAAAATCATTTAAAATTTATATGCTTCTCTTACTGTATTTAGTTGTTTCACACACGATTTTGTGAAAGTTGAAATTACAAATGTTTTGAGTTTAAAGCAAAACTACACTTAAGAAACTTTTGCATTTGAAAATGTTGTGCAATATGTATCACATTTTGCATTAGATGAGTGAGTATTATGTGTGTGACGTACATATGCATCACCAAAAAGCTTGTAAATTATAAATGCAACCGATAAAAATTTCAGATCGGCAAAACTTTTACCTCAAAAGATTACCTTGGCTAGCAACATGGGTTCGTAAAGCAAACTGTCTTAAATCAAATCTGGAGCCATTTAAACAGCACTTACTCATAAATCCAATATGCTTGGGCATGCTTATTATGGAGTTATGCGTCATTTTGAATTATCAATATACATCAAGAAACGTTATTACATTTTTTTAACCGGTACAAAATAAACAAAATGCAACCATTTTTACAAATTATTATAAATAATTTTAAATTTTTAACAAGATAATCACTTTAAAAGTATATTTTTAAATAATAAAATTTTGATGTTTTTATTTGAGTTTTTCAACTTAAAATGGTTTACTATCCGTCATACTGGAAGCCAAATACTTAACGGCAATAAATTTCTTTCTAAAATAGGCCTATGAGCTTTTTCCATTACATTGAAAGCAGAGTGCAAGCCCCCAACATAAAGAGGTTTATATACAAGAGGCTTTTTTGCTTTATGTTTTAATAGTGCAAGAAAAGAAATATCAAATAAAAAGAAGAAAATAGCTTTCTGAATACTTTGAATCTGTTAATTTATATCTTTAGAATTTATTGTTATAAAACTTTTGTGAATGTAGCTGTCTTTTTACTGCAGAAATTGAATGCTGTTTACCCATACAATCCATTAATTCTAACAACTTGCAACAATAAAAAAATACTATTCAGTTGATCAATGTAAAAATACTTAAAGTTCTTTAATAGGAGTGCTTTGTTTTGTTACATGCATTTGTCACAGGTTGTCGCCACCTTTTCTCACATTGATATGGGAAAATTGTATGTTTAAAGAGACATTATAGAGTTAGCGAAATCTTTGAATTTAGAATGATATAGAAAATGTTTACAGTAATGGAATTTAAATTGAAAATTTATTTTAAATTTGGTAACATGCAGTTTAAACACAATATTTCTTGTATTTGTGTATGGTAATCAAAAGGTTGCAAACTCCAAAACCAACTTTTGATATCAACTTACAAACAAATCCTTTTTCTATTTGCATGATGGTAAGTTCGTTAGTTGATCCCAAGATTTCGCAAACTCCCTATCATTAAAAGAGTATACAATTGAAATTGACATTGAACATTTCTTTAAATGAAATAAAAATTTATAAAAATATCAATATTCACTGCTTTCAACTGTCATCTCAATGGTTTCTAAAGATTAATCTAGGATCAGCTACTCTGCAAGAAGTATTTGTCAAGATTAAATTTCTAGGCAGAGTTTGATAACGGATAGAATTTTTGTCGTGGATGTAATCATAACAAAAGTCAAAAGATAATCAGAACGAATGATGCAGTTGACTGTTGGCAATGAATACTTTAATATTGTCCTACATAATATGATAGGTGTGGTTTTTATGTGCTGCAGCAAGGATTATGCAAAACTAGAATATATTACAATCTGTGTCACAGATTAAAGTAGCAATTTACTCTAAAATGAAAATTTCAAGGTAAAAAATCAATACAATATGCTTTGAATTTACGAAAGATCATTTATACATGATTTTATAATAAATTTATAGTGAAAAAAAGCTTGAAAAATGATTACCTAAAGACTGCAGTAGGAATCAGTAAAATAAAAAACTCAATTTTTAATATGGTTTTAAAAGTTAAACTCACACACAAAACTTTATATAAAACAAAATAAACTTTTCCTTTAATATCAACTCAGTTGGCTCATACAACATTGATTGAAATTCATTAATACAAAAGTGATAGTAGTGCCCATTATGTTCTTGTCTTATCAACAAGATTCTGACTGCTTTGTCTTTTGGGGCCTAACCTCATATCAGGCAGTTTATACAATTTTTTTGGACTTTTTCTCTTGGAGTATGGGAAAGGACTTTTGGGGATTCAGCAATGGTTTTCAAAGCGTGGAGGTGGTCTGTCCCTTGATGGAATACGAAATAAGAAGCCTGGGATATACAACAACAACAAGACGAGCTCACAATACCAATGTATTTGGTATTCTTCAACAAACTGTAAAAAGAAAAAAGGAAAAAAGCAGTTTCCACAGACATGAGGGGGAAATGAATGGAAATGCTCAGTGAATTGGAGCTATGTCTTGAAAAGGAACCGTAATTGCAGAATTAATGTTGCCTTCAAGAAAGACTTATGATTCGATTTTCTCTATTATGTGATAGACTTATTTCTTTAGGTTGACAGATTTTTTTAACTTTAGTTTCTTTTTAAAACTGAACTTTTTTGTTTCTTATATCGACAATTTTTTTTCAAATAATATTTGATAAATAATTTGATTCGGATGAAATAGAAAAAATTTAGAAAAATTTATTATAATTTGTTTATTTGTTTGGTTTGGAAAAAAGTTAAACCAATTAGCTATTGATTTTTGTGTATTCATTTAAGATTTGCATTGCATTTTTTTTCTGTTTGATAAATTTAATATAAAAAACATCAAAGCCTTATGAGTTGATGGGAGGCAAAACATAGCTATTTTGAGGTACCGTAGTCTTTTGAGAAATTAACGTTTGCTTGGTTGCTTTCCTTTATATTACATTTTTTTCCTACATTTTATTTTAAAACTCGTAAAATATGATAAATATTTATATTACTCTTTTAAATATGAATACTTGCTCTTTGAAATATAAATAAAAATTAGATAAAATTTGAGTATGAGACATTTCGATGATCCCTTTAGTATTCCTTACTTGAAACAAATGAGAAATCTGGTTTTAAGAACTTTAATCTATAAATTTTGATTTAGTCTTAATGCACTGTGTATTATTTGACCACTGACCAGTAATAAGTAATTTTTTGAAGTAAAATACATCCTTATTTGCCTGTTGGATAATAAAGTTAGTTTGATTGAAACTTAAATTTTATACATTACATATTTGACAATTTCAAAAGTGAAGATAAAAAAGAAGAATTATTGATGAACTGAAAAATCTAATTTCACCAAAAGTGCTTTGGCTCTTAATCCGTAATGAATTTCAATTAAGAGTTTCAGTGAGTGGAAAATGTTCTAATCAGCCTGTTTTCTGCATGATACAGATCTTAAGGGGTTTCCTCTGCTTGATGATAAGTCAGTTCAACAGACTGGCAAAATATGTGTAAAAGGGAAGTTAAAAGCATTCTGTGGTAACATTTTACACTTTGAGAACAGATAAAAGAGATGTGTAGAAAATTCTCATTGTTTTTAAACACAGGTCAATTTATTTAGTCTCCTTCCTAAAGAAAATCAATTGCAATCACAGTTTAAAGGAGAAAAAAATAATGGAAAATTAAAATATGAATTTAATTTCAAGAGGAATAATTGTGCTTGGTCAACAGATGTTGAGTATGAAAATAAGGTGTTAATTTAGACTTTGTTTTTATTTTTTCTAAAGCAGATGTTAAGTACATTAGAAGAACAGATTTTTTCATATTAACTCTTAATGTGGTTCATTTAATTTAGATGGAGGAAGAAAAAAGATTGCAAATGTGATTATTACTTTGTAAGCTTGGAAAGCCCATTTAACATGTTCAAGAACTTTTCTATAAAGGATGAGGTGTAATGAATAAATTATTTACACCATTTGGTTCTTAAAATTTATTTATTATTTATTTATTATTAAAATTTTATTTTTATTTTTATTTGATAATAATGGCATTATTTTTTAAAAATTTATTTTCTTTTGTGAAATGTGCACTAATTTTGAAACACTTAAGTTATATCACAATTAATTTCCTGAATATTAATATGTTTACATAAAGGGAAATCTTTGACATTATAGAGATAAATATACAAATTTAAAGTTTAATAGTATTTAATAGTAATAGAAATTGTCAGCTCAAAGCAAAAAAATAGAAATAGAAATAGAAATAGAAAAAGAACAACAAAGGATTTTGAATTTTTGATTTTTCAATCTTTCTAAAATAAAAATAAAAAAAATGAAAAGTAAAATTAAATGAATATAAAATAAGGGAACGGAATGCAGAAATCCATTTTTTAAAGTAAAATGACATTTTCTTTTCCTGCTTTTTTCCCCCCTTATTCCACTTTACAATCTTTCTCACCTCTTGTTTCCATGGATACCACAGCAAATCAGGACTGTGCACAACCACTCTCCTTCCACCCATAATCAGCATAACTTGTGCATTAGGAACTCGTTGCTAGGCTACGCCTAGACCAATCATGATTCAACGAAAAAGAAATAAAAAAAATGCAAGGAATGGGAAGTGTATTGCAAAGAACAAGGTTAAGAAAAAAACAAGAAAAAAAATGGTGGCTTCAAATGAGTTTAAAATGAGACTTCGAAGCTTAGCCCATAGGCTAAAGTGGTATTGGAAAGGAGACATTTAATCCTCTTTTGTTGATTATTCCAGTTGGAAACGGGTTGCAGCAAATAAGAAAAGTGTTGAAAATGATGCGAAATTGTTGAAAGGCACTCGGTATCCAACCGAGGCGTTTGAGTATGTGAATTGCGCGGGGTTTTAGTGGGGAAGAGAAGCATATCAGTTGAGTTAGTATGTTGTCTGTGCTCAGGTTATAGGGCGCTATCAGCACAGAAATGAGACACATTTGCTGCAAATGGCTTTTGTTTTCGACATGCCAAAGATTGTGTTTCTCTTTTGCAATCTGTTATTACTGTGAGACATTGTTTGAGTTCAAATTTGATGACTGCTCAACTTAGTTTCGGATATCTGCGTCGTATTTGACAATAATGTTGTACGCGCTTTATTTTTACCGTTCTTTGTATATATGCTTCTGTGTTAAGGAACCGGAAATCAAAATTGTTGAGTATGTAACTGTAAGTTTAAAACTGTTTGTGGTGAAATAAGTTTTGTATGTGAAGGGAATTTTATTATATAACTGAGATGTTTCTTTTTGTAATATTCATTTCCATATTTGCACTACAAATACACTATTTCAGCACTTAATTTAAATATTGTAATTTGTAAATTTAAATAAGTAAAATATAAATTTAATGGAATTATCAATAGCTTAAATTTTAATTAGTTTATTTTAAATATTAAAACTTTTAAAATATAAATAAATAAATAAATAAATAAATAATAAATTAAAATAAAATTATTAACTCTTTTAAAATTTGTTGATAAGTTACTAATTAAATGAAAACAAATGGCTACGAGATATTACTTATGGGATTTCTTATTCTTAGAGCACAACACAATATTTTTGACACTGACAGATGTTAAAAAGCCTCATCGTTTTTTAGATTATACGAAGAAGGTCAATCAGGATCGCATTAGGCCTTCTGATGAGTAGAGGAGGGGGTCACCCACAAGGGAGTCATCTGTCCCCAGACTTTTTCTTCTGTGAATAAGATAAATAGACCTGGCTGCGAGCGTCGTAATGGCATTAAGGCTTGCTATAGCTTCCGCTTGAGAGAAAGATCATTAAGGATGAAAAGCGAATAGCAGCTTTATGAGAATGAAAGAGAGAGTGAGCGCTACTAAGAAATTTCCTTCCAACCCTTGATTAAATGGGTTTTATACATTTTGAGAATATCTTGTGGTTGAATATATATTTTTTAATACAAATTTGATTACGTTGCATTTGGATTTATTACATACATAAATAAAAATATATCTAATAACAATTTTTTTTTCTCTCAAATGTTTTCCAAATTTGTAATTTTGATTAATTACATTTTAAGACGTTGTGGTTTTATTGTAATTAGTCTGGTCATTTTAAAGGTCAGCTTACAAGTATAGTTGCTTTAGGGATGTGAAATTTTAAATCTGCATAAAGATAATCAGTTTGGTGCGTAGGGAACTCTATACAAACTATATTTTTTCAGGTGTCGTGCTTCTTGATGGATGCAATTCCCACCAGGGTGATAAAAGCTCTATTCTCACAGTGATTGTCATTCAATTTTAGCAGCTGAATCGTGCATAATCAATTTACACTGTTTTTTGTTATCATGTTGTGTGATAAAAATGGTCCATAAGGTTGGCGGAATTTTATGTCACTGAGTTTGTGAGGTGTGTATTATGTTTTATTTTGATATTTATCATTTTCTAAGGTTCTTTAAATGCTTATTGACAAGTCATGTGTAAGTCATTTGGATAAAATTGAAGAATTTGGCAAAGATATTGACGAAAAATGCTTTAAACTTTGAGTTTGGTATTTTGCAAGCAATTTCAAGCATTCATTTGATCTTGAATAAAGAATTATTTAATTATTCTTGTAGTTTTGGATCTAAATTAAACAGATTAATTCTTGTATTATTCAAGAGTAATATACTATGCAAAGTTTGTAGTTACTAAACACCATATAACAAATTGTAGGATTTTAATTAAACTTAATTAAAATATTATAGTAAATGGTATTAGTACAAGTTTAGTTTCTAATTTCATCAAAATATTAAATCATATTTTTAATATATTATTTTCGTTTTGAATTAAAACCAGTTTCAGTTGTTGTAATTGAATTCTTGGTTTTGATTTCTAGAATGTCAAATCCTTCAAACATGGCAACTTTAGAGTTTTGCCTCTTAAAACTTGATATTGGACATTGGCATTTTGCAATAAAAATGCTTGTCAGTTAGGGTATTGACATTGGACTACGTGATCCTATGGAACAGCAGCTTGTTTTAAGTGGGAGGAAACATAATCCTCTCTTAATAAGCACATGAAGGCTTTGTAAGGATAAAATAGATGCAATTTATGCAAAGTGGCAATGCGTTGTAATTTGTCTTGTCTAGATAAGTTTCAAAATGTTCAAGTGTGTTAATAACAAGCAGCCAGTCATGTTTGGCTTATTATAAATGACTACATCCTATGTGATAAGTAGAAATGAAAACAATTGAACTAATATTTACGTTTAAAAACAAATAAAATTGGAAGTTGAAGGTATTTTATTTAATTGATGTCACATTTCAGATGGATTACGTCATTATTGGAGCAAAAATACTATTGAAAAAGAGAATGTCTTTAGATTGTTTTATTTTCAGTAAAATAATTGAAAAATATTAATCAGTTTTTAAAATTATTTCAATATCTTTACGAAAAAATATGCATTCGATAGTTACTCATTATATATGACGTAACCATTACCTCGTAACGCCATTATTATCTGCGGTACTGATTAACTACAATACAAAGAACTATAATTTGGTTTGAGCATGTATCAAAAATTTGTTATGTAATTTAAATTATTTTTCTAATTATTGTTTTTATTTATTTAGGATTTTATGTACGATTGTTTACATTAATAACGATAAAAATCCAAAATGGAGAGCGTTGGGGTGTAGTTTAGTAGTTTTGCATCGGCCAATGAATGCGATGATTTGCTAGTGAGTGCTTATTTGTCTTTATTTTTTATTAATATTATACAAATTTCTAATTTTCATAAATTTTATGTGTTAAATTTTATCTGAAACATAAAGTTTAAGTATTAGGAATGATATTTTAATTACATAAGGAATGTTCAAGTGTTTGAATTTGTAAAACCATCTTTTGTGCAGAGTTGGGATTAAAGTCTGAATCTTTACGACGATGGCAAGTGTTGAAAGGAAAAGAAGGAGTGAAAAAAGAAGAAAAAAAATTAATTTGCTTGAAGAGAGTTTTCAAGAGTAAAGTAAATATTTGCTCAGTTCAGAGGCTGAAAATTTTCTTAAGTCATTTTTGAACGTGAAAGAACAACTTTGGAAAATGTGATGGGTAGAAGATGGGCATCTCATGTATATTTAATGACTTCATAAATTTTGAAACTTGAAAGGAAATTTTGGTTTGGGTTTCTTTAGCGTATGGGAATACTGACTGAAATTTATATACTTACGAAGTGTCAAATTATCTAATGCTTAAGTTATAATTACTACACTAATGTTTATGTACGGAAAATGCTTCTAAAGTTTTACTATTTTTACAAAATTATCAACGTTAACGAAATTTGCTTACTAAACTTGTAATCTGTAAGATACAAATTACTTTTTGTTGCTAATATTATGGCAGTATTTATTCTTCATTTAAGTTTTGAAGCCAGCTGGATGCAGAGTAGAATTTATGAGATGAGATTTGTGGTAAGATAAAGT
>JAQFZN010001719.1:0-14272 GCA_034687075.1 Geophilus carpophagus
ATTCCTGGGCCGCCAACATTGCCAATTATTGGCAATGCATGGGATTTATTTATTGACCACTCAGGTAACAACCCGTGCTAAATGTTTTATTTTGTAGCTACATAACAATTTTTTTCTGTGTAACAGAACTGATTAATCTGCTTTGGAAGTACACTAAGGTATGCCCAAAATATTTTCGAATATGGGTACTTGGATATCCATATTTGGCTCTACTACGAGCAGCTGATGTGGAGGTGAAGTGCTGTGAAGTGTTTTAATTTAAAAGTGTATGATAAATTATTTCTTATTTCTTTTGTAATAGGTGCTTTTATCGGGTACAGTTAACATTGACAAATCTAGTGACTATAAATACCTGCATCCATGGTTGGGAACTGGGTTGTTAACTAGGTATGTCAGTTTTCACATAAAATTACTATTCAAACATTTTAATATTAATTATTCTGATAGTAATGGTTCAAAATGGCATGCACGCCGAAAACTACTAACTCCATCATTTCATTTTCGTATATTGGAAGATTTCATTGGAGTTTTTAATGAACAAGGCAATATATTGACAGAAAAATTGATGAAATTGACAGATAAAAAATCGTTTGATATTTTTCCATTAATCACAATGTGCACTTTAGATATAATTTGTGGTACGTATGATTTAATTTTTTTTAGATTACTGTATCCATTCACTTTGTTATTGCATTTCAGAGTCAGTGATGGGATGCCATGTAAGTGCTCAAGAAAACTCAGAATCAGAATACGTTAAAGCTTTAGATAAGTACGATTTTTAACTGTTAATAACGTTGCTGAGAATCTTACTTCTATTTTCTTTTTTAGAATTAAAGACATCGTTCATTCGAGGCAATTTCGATTCCTCTTATGGCCGGATTGGTTGTTCTATCTAACACCATACGGGTGGGAACATAACAGATGTTTAAAGATTTTACACGAATTTACAGATAAAGTATGATAAATAGTTTAAATAAAATGTCAATGATGAATCACCCGCTTTCAAAATACATTCTGTCTTTTAAATCCTGAGCTTTACAAACTCTACTTGTACCTTAAAAATTAACTTTTTTACAGACTTTGTGTATGATTACAGAGCAGGTAAAGATCGAAAGCTGACATTTTACATTTTACATCCAGTTCACAATTTTTAAGGTTGACTCAGCCCTTGGGCTAATGAAATCACAAATTGATTTATTCTAAAAAAATAAAATACTTTCTCTAATTTCCTTGCATGTGATCATAAATCAATATCATAATTAAATTTTCTTTTAAATAGGTAATTCAAGAAAGAAAGTTGAAATGGAAATCTGAAGGCAAACCAAATGGATTTCAAAATCAAGATTCTGTTATTGGTCGTAAAACACGATTAGCATTTTTGGATTTGCTGATTGAAACATCTGATGAAGGACGACAATTGAGTGACTTAGATATTCGTGAGGAAGTAGATACTTTTATGTTTGAAGGACATGATACAACAGCTGCAGCCATTTCGTGGTCTATATTTATGCTTGGAATTTGGCCTCACACTCAGAAAAAAGTCCATGAAGAATTGGACTCAATTTTTGGTATAAAAATTAAATAAAATTAATATTTATTTAATAATTTAGAGAATGTCTTACAGGAGACGATAGAACTTCACCAATTACAACTGAACATATTAAACAAATGAAATATTTGGAATGTGTAATTAAAGTAAGTAATTTTTGTAATATTTTGTTTAAATTGTGACCGCTTATTGTACCACCGGCACAATGAGGGTCACGGGAAATAAAGAGAAGCCCTAGGGCTAGGAGTCTGTCGGTGGCATGTTAAGGACTGACTGGAGTCACGGTAGGGGATGTGCGGCCAATAAAAAGTATTACAGTCGAATCACCATAGTTCACCAAAAAAAATTCGAGATAAAAAAAATTCGAGTTACAGAAATAATTAAAAAATTAGTAAAATAACACTTTTATATGAATTTATATTGACAGTAAATACATATATGACTACATGAAATCAACAAACTTTATATGGATTTACATATAAACACATAATATAAACAAAAAAAAATTCTGAATGGCAAACATTATTTCTTTAAATAATCAGTAATTTTTTATTGTTGGACATTAAAAAATTGACTATTCACTAAGTTCTCTAAAGTTGTTAACGTGTGATACACTTTGTCCGTAAGTGTCTCTTTAAAACACAAATATTTGTTGCTTAAAAAATAATGCACTTTATCGAGAAATTCAAGTTTAGGAAGTTCAAAATCTTCAAAAATCCCAAATTTTACATGGAGTTATAGAAAAATTTGACTTAGAGAAATTCGAGATATAGAAACAATTTTTAATCTAAAATGTGATCTTTATGATCGTCACTTGCAATCTTGCCAGGTTTGGGCATGGCAGGGAAGCAAGGGGGACGGAGCATAATAAATGAATCACGCTGAGACCAGGTTCGAGATTGGTAAACACTATTTATTTACCACATACTCGTTCCGCCAACTCAGCTGACCACTATCATACCGTCGACTGAACGACGTCGCTCTGTGTCGGCAACCGAGACGCGATACTCGGTTGCACTTGAATAATATCTATCCCTGCATGAGATGCAGGGGTTAGACCATTGGTTAGGTGCCGAAGGGTACAGGACTTGTCGGGGGATCCCGGCAAGCCTGTGCCCGGTGGGCGAGACTGGCTTTCCTCAGGTTAGTCATCTGGTGGCTCGTGAGGGCCTCAGATGGTGTTACCTGGTTGATGGTCAGCATCAGACTCTCTTCCTTAGGTGGAAGTGCGCATCAAGAGGAGGGATCAATCAGGGAGGTGCCCTGATTGGACCACAACCCTCAGCCCTGGGGCTTCTTTCTACCCCTCGTGACCCCCATCATGCCACGGGGCATGATGGGCGGTCACATCTTGATGCAAAAATTTTCGAAAAATTCAAGATACAGAAAAATTTGACTTATAGAAGTTCAAGTTATGGAAGTTCGACTGTATTGTTCAACCTCATTCGTGATTCCATGTTGATCATTTATTATGCTCCGTCCCCCTCGCCTCTCCATCATGCCTAAACCTGATGGTCGGGTGAGTGACAGTCTTAAGATAAAATTAAATTTTATGTAATTTTAGGAATCACTGCGTCTTTGTCCTTCAGTACCAATAATTGCTCGAAGTATTAAAGAAGATATAGTAATTGGTAAAATAAATATAAAAGATTAAATTCCGTAATAACTTATAGCAATCATTTTATTTTAGATGGTTACACAGTTCCAGCAGGAGTTAATGCTCTTGTCATTGTACCAATGTTACACAGAGATCCTGATATGTTTCCTGACCCTGAATCTTTCAAACCTGATAGATTTCTTCCTGAGAATTCATTAAATCGACATCCCTTTAGTTATATCCCATTTTCAGCTGGTTCAAGAAATTGCATTGGTATTAATTATCTTTATTTCTGTAATACTTAAAAATTTTTAAATGCATATTTTATTAGGACAACGATTTGCATTGATGGAAGAAAAAGTAATTCTTGCTTGGATACTGCGATCATTCACTATTAAATCAAGACAAGATTTAGAAGAGTTACAAATATTGGCGGAATTAATACTAAGGTCTAAAGATGGCATTATTGTCAATCTCACACCGAGGTAATATAATACAATCTGCTAAAAATTTTCACTGTAATTTTATTAAATTAAAGAAACAAATTGTAAAATGATAAAGAAGTTTGTATGGATTTGTTTGAGTGACAGAAAATTCAAAGTTGAAACTTAAAGTAATTAATTATACTTTTTTATTTTTAGCATAGAAATAAATGCAATTACAATACATTTTACTGTTTAGTTTTTGTAATGCGTGGTTCAATTCGTTTTGAAATCTGTATTCGATTTCATATTGCAGAACTTAAAAACTCATTTATTTCAGCACAGAATTTCTGAGAGAATTGCAACTTTGCTTTAAAGCACCAAAGTTCAACTTTGATTACAAACTTCTCTTGCAATTACTTTAAAATAATTTAAAGTTAAAAAAATTCACTGATTTTAATTAACGTATTTAAGATTACCTTACTTTGAATGTAAACACATTTAATAAATTAATGAGTTCCTGTTTTTTTACTTCAAAATATCAAACAACACAAGGTAACTAAACATAAAAATTCGAAGTAAATTACGCCTCTAAAAGTGTTTCGTAGTATATGATAGATATGTAATTAAATTAAATCAAATACAATCAATGTGAAATGTTGTTACTTGTTGTTGTTACATTTACATTTTTAAAAAGATTTAGGTTATCAGCTTAAGCAATATTTTCCTTTTAACTTAGAGGTTACTTCACCGAAAATTATGCTTTCCACGAAGTGTGACTACAGAACAAACTCCAAACTGAAATATAATCGTCAGAATTTTGATTATTGCGATATTTATACTAACGCTTTAATATAATGAATCAATAACAAATGTTGAAAATATTGAACAGATTTAAATGCAAATAATATTCAATTCAAATTGCTAGTATCTTTGGTGATAAACTCAAAATTTTCTTTTTCACTTTCTTTTTTGTTTGTTCAAAATTTTCTTCTTATGTTGATAATAATCAAATGCGTACTTAGAAATACGAACTCTAAAAATACTTATCGGTACTAAGAACGGATTTATCAAAATGCTCGTAATTAAAAACCAAACGAACCAAACGAACCAAACGAACTCTTATACCGACGTCAGTTCACTCAGCACGCAATACCTCACCATGAAACAACTAAAAAATGGTATCGCAATTTATTTTTTAATTGCTTACTGTTTTGTTAGTTGTAATGCTTTAAAGTAAGTGTTTCAAAAATTAAATACTGTTTACTTTCTTAATTTAATTTAAATTATATTTAATGTAATTATATTTTTGACATCAAAATGCAAATAACATTCTTAATAAGTTATTGCTTGATTTAACATCATTGTAGCCAATTGCAATCATATCCTGTTTTAACACGGTATTACATATTAATGAAAACTATTTCAATTAATTTTCAGTTTTATTGTGTCTGCTCCGAACATATTTCGTGTCGACGTGCCGGAAACAATTGGCATCAGTATAGATAATTACGATAAATCAGTCAATGTAGAAGTTGTTATTCGTAGTCTCTCAACTAAAGCTAATATTACTTCATCCAGAGTCGACGTAGAAAGTGGTAATTAGCATTGATTTTTATTAGTATTGAAGACCACACTAATAGAGATTTGTATGTTTACAGGTAAACCAAAATTGGTAACGTTAACGTTTCCTGAATCTGCCATACCCGAGAAACAAAAATCAGATGAAGTCTTATTCGTCAATTTATTAATCAGAGCACCAAAAAGTATATTAAATTAAGTTGCTACACACAATATTTGTTATAATTTCTTCATATTTTTAGATGAGTTTCCTAGCAAAGAAATTCTAGTACCAGTTAAAAAATTCTCAGGCTATGCATTTTTGCAAACAGATAAACCATTGTATAGATCTACAGAACTTGGTAAGCAACAAAAATAACTTGATTTGACTTGTAAGAAAGTAAAATAATTATTCTAAATGTTTCAGTAAAAATTCGTATGCTGAATTTAAATGAAAATCTGGCACCTAGTAACCAACCAATTACACTTGAAATTAATGTGGGTGATTGTGTAACATCAATGATAAATGTTACATTTTTTTAAAAATAATTAATTTCAGAATCCTGAGTCTGCTCGAATTGTTTATGAAGAATTTAAACCGGATGTAAAAGGAATTAGTGAATATGTATTTAAATTTCCCATATTCCCTAAAGAAGGTAATTGGTCAGCTTCTATTAAATATGGATATCAGGTATAAGTTCAAATACCCAATATTATTTGGTATTATTATTTTTGATTTTAATAAATATTTTTAATTTGTAGATGAATGCCACGAAAACAGTCCAATTTGAAGTAAAAGACTATGGTAATTTTTAAATATTAAATCTTTTTAAAATAGTTTCAGATTATCACGGACAAGGTAAAATCAGTTGGGCAAACTGTGTATTACAATGTGTAAATTGCTACTTTCCCACAAAATTCAAATTAATCTAAAAGCAAAATGCTTAGTAATAAATTATAAAATTTTTGTTTCATCAAAGATGTAAATCCCTGTACATTCAAAATAAATAATTCTAACCATTATTTACATAGAGAGCCACATTAAAGTATTACAATTTTTTCTATTTTAGATTTACCAACTTATTCTGTTACTATTAAGCCTCCTGAAGTTATTTTAAACACTGAAAATAAATTCGGCGTTAACGTTAAGGCAGAGTAAGTTTATCAATATCACTGCATTATAATGAGTTAACGTTTGTTATTTTTAATACTATATTTAGATATGTATATGGCAAACCAGTTGTTGGAATTTTAGTCGCCAAATTCAGTATTAAAGATACTGCTGGGCGTGTACGTGACATCAAGGCATTTTACGAAGAACATGTAATAAAATAAATAATGAAAATAGATTTTAAAAAGTAACTAAATTGCTACTTTTTTTAGTTTGATGGCGATATATATCTATACATTAACGTCGAAAAAGACATCAAACAACGAAACATCAAATGGTTCCCGTCAATAAGTGGCTCACGTTTATTAATCTCAGCAGAAGTGATCGAAAGAGTTACTGGAAACATTGAAACTGCTATTGACCACACAGCAATATTTTCCTATTCTCCTTTTGAAATTTCATTTCCTGCAAGTAGTTTGGATTTTAAACCAGGAGTTTCATATCAAGTTAAAGTGAGTCTTGAATGGAACCAATAATGTTTTAGCATTACACATGCATTTTATTTAATTTACTTCCAAAAGCAGCCATAATTTTGGAATTAAACCACAAATTCAATTTAATTTTGTGATATTAAGTTGCATTAGTAATTATCTTTTAATATTTAATTGTTGAAATGCCTATTCAATGAAAAGTGTAAAAGTATCTCTACATTACCTTAGTTGTGCCACTGTTTTAAGCTTACATACTTTTTTTAACAGATTCTCATAAAATCTATTAATGGTCAAGTTGCAGCAAATATACCAGTTGAAATAATAAAAGCAGTGACAAAGAAAAATGGACGATTGTTGCGTACACTTAAAAATCCTCAAATGGCTTATACCAATGAATTCGGTCGGGTAGTTTTTTTAATAGGAACTTCAACAGATGATGAAGAATTAGAAATTACAGCATCTACAAAAATTGAAGACCTAAAGAATGAAAATCAAGTTAAAAATACATTAAATGTATTTAGATTCCATTCACCTATTGGAAATAGTTATGTTTGGATATCAGCTCCATCACAAGACATGATTTTTAAAGTAAACAGTAAATGTGTATATTTTGTTTACACTTTAAAGTAATTAATAAATTTTAATTTTTAAATTTAGGTGGGAAGTACTTTTGAAACTCAAGTGACAGTGCACCCGACTGGAGAAAATGTTAAACTGCATTATTTGGTAAGAAACCGGTAAAATCTTTGTCTCAGTTTCTTACATCAAGCCAAATTATCTTTTTTTTCCACTTAGGTTGTCAGTCGTGGGAAAATTTTGTTGCAAGATGAAACAGAAAAAGGAAAAAAGAATGTTATTGTACATCCAATTCAATTTGTTGTGACTTCAGATATGGTTCCAAGTGCCAGACTTATTGTATACATTATCAAACAAAACAAAATTATAGCTGATTCTATGAAAATCGAAGTTGACAAAACATGCAAATATAATAATGGACACGACGTAAATATTTACTTGCAGTACTTCGAAAAAAATTACTGTACACGTTACAATAAGTATTTTTTTCCGTGGTGTGCATAGCGAGTTTGCAAACGTAAATCATTAACACAAAACTAAACTTTAATTTCAGTTAAAACTCTCAGCTGCAACAAACATTCAAAGTTATGAACCGGGAGCTAATATCAAAATTAAAATTACTGGTGAAGCTAATTCTTATGTTGGATTGACAGCTGTAGACGAAGCAGTTTACCTATTAAGTGAAAAAAACTTACTCACACGAAAAGCTGTAATTTTTCATCATCAACTTCAATTAAAAAGTGCAAATTAATTTATTAAATCATTAAATTTACTCTTTAAAGATGTTTGATGAAATGGAAAAGCACGATTTAGGCTGTGGTGCAGGAGGTGGCTTAAATACAGAAACTGTGTTCAGAGTAAGCTGTAATTGTATATCCTATTAAATAATACAATAATAATATTTCATTTTTTAAATAGACATCTGGATTGCTTATTTTGACTAATGCTGGACTAAATGATCACAGCAGAAAAGGTATGTTAAATAATCAATATCAATCTGGATAAAAATAATTTTTCTTTTTTTAAATTATTTAGAAGAAGAATGCAATGCAAAACAAAGAAATAAACGTTCTATAAAATCAAGTACACCTTCAACAGGTAAAAGTTGTTTATTAAAATGTTATTGAATAGTATTTTTACAAAAGATTTGGTTTTGATTTAAAGCCTTATCTTAATACCTCTCAGTGTTTATTAGAAAGCTACCTTGACATAATCGTTGCTTGTATGTTTTTGCAGTGTTAAGAAGTGTTGCTGCAGTTTGTTGCGAACTTGGTAAACTGCCAAATCCTCCAAATATGAATTGCACTGAAAGAGCTGCAAAAATATATGAAAATATTGGTGATAAAGAAAACTGTTCAAAAGCATTTCTTTATTGCTGTGAAGGAGGAACATTCTCAGGAGTAATAAGTAATCATTAATCAGGTAATATTTGGTATCACAATTAGATTAATATTATTTCACTATATAGGAACGGGTGGAGTTGGAAATAATGAAGTTGCTGATGACGAGTTAACTGTGATTAATGATTTCGAAACCTTTATTTTGCAAAACATACGAAAGTTCTTTCCAGAAACTTGGATATTCAATACTTACAGAATTCCGTAAGAAAAATAAAATTGCTCTAAAAACTTGCTTTTATATTAAATATTTTTCAATAACAGACAATGCAGCCACAGAATTAAAAATGTGTGCACATTAACTATAGACACAAGTATTCCCGACAGTATTACTACATGGCGTGTTCAGGCGGTAGCTGTCTCACAACACAATGGTACATTAGTGAGATTTTTGTAAAATCCACTTGTAATTTATACTTTTCCCTAAATATAATCTCCTAGGTATGTGCGTGGCAGAACCACTAAATTTGAGAGTATTCAAACCAATGTTCATCCAAATGAAATTGCCGCAGGCTGCTGTTAGAATGGAGCAAATCCAAGTGCCAGTAACCATATTTAATTACGGCGATGAAACGTTAGATGTAAAAATAATATATTTTTCTAATTTTATAATACTGAGTAAAGAAAAATAAGTATGTCAAACTTTATAGGAAACAGTATACATGAAAGGAATTGATGGTATTTGTAACGGAGCTGAACCAGGAGGAAGAACAGAATTTCAAAGAATTAGTATTCCAGCATATAATGCAACTACTATTCATTTTCCAATGGTACCTTTAGAAGTAGCTTCATATCCTTTAATTGTCATTGCAAAGGGCAAGAAAGACGATTCTGTAACAAAAACTCTGCGCGTTGTAGTAAGTATTGCAAGAAAGAAAATTTACTTTTAATTTTACATCAATTTTCTTATCAGTATGAAGGTATACTTGAAGAAGAAACTGTATCAATAACTCTTGATCCTGCAGGTTATATGAGAGAAATTAAAAAAGGAACTTATACTGATGCTAAAATTACAGGTGATATCATTTTTAATTACGCGATCGTGTTGTAGATATATTTTTATAATATATTTTACAGAATCATTTAATGGTGAAAATCGACAATTCATAACAATTGACAAGCAATTACCAAATGAATACATTTCTGGAACTGAAACTTTTGTTGCGTCAGTTATGGGTAAATGAAAAAATTACCTTTTTTTATTGAAAAAAAATAATAATTTATATTTTACTCTTCAAATAAACTAGGAAATGTCATGGCTCAAGCATTAGCAACTTCAATTGCAGGATTAGAAACAAGGTTTTTTCACATGCCAAGCGGATGTGGTGAACAAACAATGATTGGTTTGGCGCCTCTTGTATATTCAATGATGTACCTAAAACGAACGGGACAATTAAGTCCAAATGGAGAAAGAAATGGCTACCGTTTAATACAAGGAGGATACTTAAATCAACTTAATTACAGACAACCAGATGGATCTTTTGCAGTTTTTCGTCATCACACTCCAAGTGTTTGGTAAATAAAAGTTAAAATTGGTTTTTAAATAATTACAATTATTGAAAA
This sequence comes from Geophilus carpophagus, assembly GCA_034687075.1. Lineage (NCBI taxonomy): Eukaryota > Metazoa > Arthropoda > Chilopoda > Geophilomorpha > Geophilidae > Geophilus > Geophilus carpophagus. The sequence goes on from JAQFZN010001719.1 coordinate 10,267, forward strand.
ATAGGCTAACAGCACTTGTGGCGAAAGTTTTTTGTCAAGCAAATTCGTTTATCGAAATACCCAAAGATGTTATGTGCGGAGCACTTAATTGGATGATTAATAAACAACTCAGCACCGGTGTTTTCCGCTCTGATTTTGACGTTTATCATAAAGAGATGAAAGTATACTGATTTTATCAAATTATATTCAATTTATTTTTAATAAGTCATACATTTTGTTTTCAAGGGGGGAGTTGAAGGCGACCTAACTCTTACTGCATACGTATTGATTGCTTTAAAAGAATGTAAAAAATGCAATTCAGATGTAAGTATTTTAGTTCTAATATTATGTTACTCAAAAAAATCGATTGTTATTCAATTATAATGTTTGTTAAAATGCATAACTAACACTAAAATCTAATAATATGCATTTCACATAAACAGAAGGTGCTTAGAGCTACTAGTCGAAGTATTTCATACTTGGAACAACAGATCAACTTTTTAAATCAGCCATATCCCGTTGCTGTTGTTACCTACGCATTAGCATTAGCCGAAAGTCCACTGGCAAAGATTGCAAACGACAAGTTGAGAAATATGGCTAATTATAACAAAGGTATTACAGGATTTTTTTTCGTGATTTTAATGCTAACTTTGTTGTATTGAAATATAATTTATTAAGCAGTTAGAATTATTCATAAGAGAATTTAGGAAATGTTGCTCAAAATTTGTTTTGAAATATTTCCTGAGAGCAGGTATTGCGGGGTTCTAAGCACAAAATTTTTTGAGCTGCCCCCCCTCTCCTAAAAAAATATATTAATTTCCAATTTAAATACATTCATTCACATCAAAAACATCAAAATCATTATAACTTTTTTTTATACTTTTGATGGTAAAAAATTGATCGATTATAACGTTGAAGCAAAGAGTTTTTCCGGAGCCCCCAATGGGTGGGGGCTCTAAGCAACTGCTTATTTGCTTATACATAAATCCGGCCTTGTCTGAGAAAATCATTGAAAAATTTATTATTTTTATTTCTTACATCTTAGCAACCAATACCCGTTTTTGGGGCCAACAGGGAACAGCAATTGCAGTAGAAACAACGAGTTACGCAATGTTAGCCCAGATGAAATTTAATGATATAGCATATTCACATGCAATTGCAAACTGGCTCAACAAACAACGAAACGCTCAAGGAGCTTTTGTATCAACTCAAGTACAGTATATATATACATTATTTTTGTGAATACAATATCAATACATGTAATTTACTTTATAACTAATCTCAAAAACTCAAAAAAAACATGTTCAATGAATAATTGGTAATATTACAAAATTTTAGGATTTCTTTGTAGAAATATGTTTTCCATTGCCTATAATTTTGTTGCCCTAACTTTCTTACTTTTTGTGAAGGACACTATTATGGCTCTACAAGCACTGGCAGTGTACTCCTTTTCGGCAAACATTCCAGAATTAAATATGGTTGTAAATATTTCCACTCAAATGAGAAGCCAAAAGCCAATTACTGTGAAATTGACAAAAGAAAATGCACTTATATGGCAAAAATATGAAGTAAGAATACCTTAATAACTTAAGTTTACTTTAAAATTTACACGACTCTTTTAGATACCAGCTGGAGGTGTAATCCATGTTGATACACAAGGAAAAGGAATAGGAACATTGACGTTAACCTTACGCTATAATGTCAAATCACTTGGAACTAAAACATGCAAGGTAAATTAAAATTTTTCAGCAATTGATCAAGATCTAGTGAGGCATATGGGCCTAATTTGATGTTCACCCTTGAGCAGTATAATTTTATCAAGCATAAAAAAATTTGGAGAAAAAAAACTTCAAAAAATAGTCATTAAAAATCTTTTTTGTTCACTTAAGACCTCAGGAAAGCATCTTGTGTGTGATTTCACATTAAAAATATTATATTTTTTCACGATATATTTTTAAAAATTTCATTACAGTTTGATTTAAAAATAAAATCATCAGATTATCTACCCCAAGTTGTAAATCCTGAATATGAAACTGTTACTAATACAGTACCTCAAGAAGTAGTTAGAAGCATTACACGACCTGAAGATCAAAAAAATATACTTGGATATCATGGTTACTATTTAAATATAAAAGAAACTTTTTTATATTTTAATTCAGTATAATAAATGGACTATTTTCAATTTCAGTTGAGGGTCAGACTACCAATCATACAGTTTCAGTGTCAAGTCTTCATGTAATCAAATTAGAAATTTGTGTAAGGCATTTGGATAAACAACCCTCTGGCATGTCCATGTTAAACGTTGGCTATTTAACTGGATACACACCTATTAAACAAGATTTGGAAAATGTAAAACCCATTAAAATATTAATTTCTAATGCTTAATTTCTAAACATTTCTGTATAGATTGTAAAAGATTCAAATATACCAACTCAACAGTACCAATTATTCGACAAATCAGTTGCATTTTACTTAGACACGGTATAATAATTCATTTTCCTAATTTCCAAATTCCTAACGAAACTGCTGTATCTTGTTGCAGGTTCCTCACTCAAAGGATCTCTGTATTTCGTTTCGACTCACTCAAGAAATAGCTGTGAATAAAATCAAACCAGCAACTGTTAAGATTTATGATTATTATGAACCAAGTAAGCAAACTTTTCATATGATTTTACCAGTACTAATTTAATTTTTCTATAGGTCAGTCCTGTGAGAAGTTTTACACAGCAGACAACTCCAACTCCAAACCGTTTATTATTTGTGACAAAGGAAAGCATTGTAGCTGTGCTCAAGGTTAAAATATACATAAATTTGTATTCTTAATAAAACTTAACAAAAATCAAATAATTAGGTAAATGCTTTGAGTGTGATCCATTTAAGGATATAAAAAATGCGGCCAATTCCAGAAGTCGTAACAACGATCTACTCATGCTCACTTGTCGTAAATACAACTTTGGTAATCAAAAGATCTATAGAGTATGATGAAATAATTTCATAATTTTTATTTTTTTTGCTTTTTAGTGTGGTACGGCGTTTTGCGCAAAAAAACGAAAACTACAGAAATAATTCGATACGAATTTTTTGTAACTCATGTTATCAAAGAAGGTACTGATTATCACAATATAAATACTATAATAAGCAAAGGAGAAATACAATTAATTATTTTTTTTTAAGGAATGCAAAACACTAAAGACATCATAAACAAAACAATTGTTTTTACTGGTAGTCCACTATGTGACTGCCCACATACAAGAGGAAAAACATATATTATAATGGGTCGTGACGGAGTGCGAACTCAAAATGAAGAGACCAAAGTCTGGACGTAAGTTAAATATATAATTTTTTAAAATAATTAAATTAACTTATAATACTGTCTCATAATTAAATTTTTATTTTATTCTTTTATTCTTTTAGTTACCAATACTTTCTCGATTATGCAACAAGAGTATACGAAATTCAACCAAAACTTCGTGATCTGGAAGCAAAAGAACAAGGACTACAAAAAAGCTTTAGTTGGTTATTTAAACGAATGGTAGAAAATAAATCAGGATGTGATCATTAAAGTATAATAATAAAAGCAAAAAAACATGAATGTATTTAATCATTGAATTATGTACTAAAATAACTGATCAATTTAATTTTATCTATTTGTAATGTAATAAAAGAAATTAATTCCAAAATTTTGTCATTATGTAAGGAAGGGACCTTAAACCGCACACACACATGGCACCTATTAACTCTCCCCTCCTACATTACTCATGGTTTCTCATATCCTCTACACCAGGGGTGGCTAACCTTTTCAGCGGACAGGCCAAATTTCAGAAACATAATTTCCTACTGGGCCATGCACCAAATTTCTCTTAGCTGTAATATAAAAATATATGATAAAAATATATTATATACGACTCATGGTGTAATGTTCTTTTGGTGATATGTACAATGAAGTTAACGTTGCACTACATTTCGTATGGAAATGTTGTTTACTAATGGATTGTCTAATCTATAACCTTAATTTACAGTATATTTA
>JAQFZN010001720.1:0-14269 GCA_034687075.1 Geophilus carpophagus
CATTGATTTGGAGGACTCTAGTGATGAATTCTACGGTTACGGTATAAATAGTAGTGACGAAAATGAAATACTTGACGACGATAGTGATTGGATGGTGGATTGCTGTGATGACAGGAATGAGTTAGATGGCCTGGCGTTACATTCTTGCCCCGTGCCGGAAGTCGATGAAATAAGGATGATAAAACGAAAATCAGCGAAAAAAGAAATGGATGTAGAAGAAACATTTGGAGTAATGACAAAGCGTAAAAAGAAGAAAATAATACCTATTATCGAAGACAAGGATTTCGTATGGGTTTTATTGGATGATGGATGTATTAATTATGGAAGTGGATTACCCTTTTTCTCAACTTTACTAAAAAACATGCCAATACGCCGTATGTCACAAGACGTTTGCAAATCGATCCTTCGAAAATTAGCTGATGTGCAGGATGATGACGGGCAAGAATATTTAGATGCAGTATGCGATATGGTAATTTACACCCCAAGAAGGTTAAATAAGGAGCTTTGGGATGATATTAAGGTTATTTTGTATGAGAAAGGATTAAAATCATTGCCTAAATCAAGCAAAGCTGCTACTTTACTTATCATTGTAATGATATCTTTGGCGTTTAAAGAGCTTCGCGTCGTTTGCTCTTCAATGTTTCCACTTCGTTTGAATGATTTACAAGAAATTAAGGATAGTGTTGATGGGCTGATAAATATATTTGAAGAAGAATCATTTACTCGGGGTAGTGAAGCAGAAGTGCTTGTTGAATCAATTGTTACTGTTAATAGTTTGCATCCAATGCTGTATCGTACACTTCAAATTGGACGAAGTTGGGAAGAGGCTTTTCAAATATTGACTAATGGTCGCTCACTTTTCTGTGAAAATTAAATTTAGATTTAAAAAAATAATTGTAATTATTAAATGTAACTCAAGCATATTGTAATAGAATAAAACTTGTTGTTTGGGAAATGATTATTTATTATTTTTAAGTTTATTTACTTTATCACAACTGAAAATAGGTGCATTCAATTTATTTAAGAAAAACTTAAAAGTTTACTTAAATGACTAAAGTTAAGTCAAATAAGATAAAAAACATACTTACTATTGAATGCTCTTAAATGTAATCTTAAATAATGATGTAATAATTATAAGGCAGATCTCAAATATTTATATATGCACATTTTCTAAAAAATTTAAATTGTAATTTTCTAATGATTTAAATTTACTGACCTGTTCTTTTTCTAAATACGGTTTCTCTACTAGGTAGAGAGCCACATCATGTTCTTGTCTCCGATCTAACTTTTTTAGCTGCCATTTTTTTATAACTAAAATTATGTATTGTTGTACTGAAGCATGCGCACTCACTTCAGTTTTTCTTAACAACAATACCTTAAGACAGAAGTAAGAAAATGTGTGGCTTAAATTTAAGTCAAATTTAAGCAATATTTTTCTTAAATAATGACGAAAAAAAGTCATTTCCTGCTAAAATTAAATGTAAGTAACTTAAGCAACTTAAGACAATTTTGCTTAAACAAATTGAATGCACATATTGAAAAGTTATTATAAACAGATCTAAATTGGTATATAAATAGATTAAAATATATTTTTTAATAAGTAATGATTTTTAGTAATTTTAAATAATTTTTACATTAATTAATAAATAAAAAAATGATTTATTCAAAGAATCGAAATTTAAATTTATGTAAGATGCAAATTATTCAAATGCAAACTTTGAGATATATCGCCGTAGTAAAGCACCATCTCACTGTCAGTTCAATGATTGGAAGTGGAAGCAAAAAGTTAGGAACAAAAAGAAGGTAACTATTTTTGTACAATCAATCACTTTTATTCAAGTTTCAAGTCGAATTTCGGTGACGACAACTCGTTTTTTCCCTTTCTTCTGTCATAGCGAACCGAAATCAAAATGTCCGTAGATTGGGAATCGCGAGCATTGTGGGTTGTAGACAACACGGAAGATAAATCGGCTCAGCGAAATTTAATGGAGAGCAATTCAAGTGGAAATTTTCAAGAGTTTATGGATGAAGAAAATAGATTTACGAAAAATCTTGATGCTTGTGTTGGCGATGATACGTTTGAATCTCAGTTTATTGCATCTGGTTTCACGTTTGGATCAATTGAAACAGAACGATTTGACTGTAGTGAAATGAGTATTAGCAAAAAATATGATGAAGCCTGGAAACTTTTTGATGAAAATTCTGGAAATTTTGCTGAAGACTTGGAAGAAATGGGTGAAGGTTGGAAAAAATTAATTGAAGACTCAATAAAATTAGTTGAAGACTCAGAAAAATTAGTTGAAGAATCAGAAAAATCAGTTGAAGACTCGAAAAAATACGATGAAAACTGGGAAAAATCCATTGTAAAGTCGGAAAAATGTGATAACTCGAAAAAATCTAACGATAACTCGGGGGAAGATTCTTATTCTAATTATCATGAAGAAAAGGAAGAAACTACATATAAAATGAAAACGTCATTTATAACAGTAAACACAAGTTTCGCATGGATTTCATTAGATGGATGTGTTAATCATGGAGATGGATTACCCTTTTTCTCAACTTTAATACAAAGAATGCCAAAACGATCAGACAGTGGATTTCTAAATATGATTAAATGTTTTGTGAAAGTAGATCCGAATAATGAGCGTCAAGTTTGTGAAAAATTGTTCAAGATGGATTGTAGTGCGAACCTAAAAATAACGTGGATGAAACAACAGTGGTTTAACATAAAAACTTCTTTAAAAGAGAAAGGATTAGAATCCTTATCAGAATCACGCCAAGAAGCAGCTTTAATCATCATCATAATGATATCAGTGGTATTTTCATATTTTAGTGATCTTTGTCCTTCAATATTTCCACTTCATTTGAATGACTTGAAAAAAATTAATAATAGCATTAAAGAGCTTCTCAAAGTAATTCGATTTGCACCATCTGACTTGGTAGATAACATAATAAAGTTTTCGCGACATATTGTTGCTGTCAACCGTCAACATCCAACGCTGTATCATAAACTTCAAATTGGACCAAGCTGGGAAACAGCTTTCCAAACATTAACTGAAGGTAGATCAATCTTCCGTATAAGCAAAGTATAAAAAAGTAATTTTGTTTTGTTAAGTTTAAAAATGTTAAAATTAATTACCTATTGTAATCAATCAATTTAGTTTAGTGTATTATAAAATCGAATTTTAAAAATATAAATTGAAATTATTTAATTTTATTTAATATAAATGTGGTAATAAATTAAAACCAAGTATTTGAAAACGATCACTATAATGTTTATTTACTAAATTTTTTTTAGTCCGTTCAATTCAACTTTTAAACTTGCCTCCCAAACATGTTAAAAAAACATCGTTTTGCATAGGTGAGTATAGACAAGGGAAGGAAGGATAAAAATTAGCATCCTACAAAATAATAAAACTCAATATTCAAACTTAACCAACTTCATTCTACATTTCAAAATTATAATTTTACTCAAAAGAAATAAACAAAAAAAAATATCACCAAAACAAAAATTAATAAGAAGAAAAAAAAGAACAAGATTTAAAAAGCTTGCAGAACGCTAACATCTTACGAGGCAAGAAAATAATAGCCACGAGTAACAAGCGTCATACAATTCGACTTAAAAAAAAAGAAAAGAAGGACACACAACTTCCACGAAGAAATGTTTTGTGTCATTCTAATAAATTATAGTTGGAATTTCCCTTGTAAGTCACACCAGTTGCTAGGCAATTGCAAAACGTATTTGGTGCACTATACGTCAGCTGATTTGCATACAACACTTTCTACAATCTTTAAATCACGGACCACTCAGAATAGGAATTCCCAACGAAATGTAAAACAAATCACGTGTGAGCAGAAATTCATTTCGTGGACATTAGGACAAGTGAAAAGAATGTTGTCCTTCCTGAGCAGCCATTTTCAGTTTGCTTTTCATCACTTCTATACACGAATAATCAGGCAGTTTTAAATAATTCACACACGTCATCACAGACGGAAGAAAATCATCTACATTGTCCGTAGGTTCAAATGTTTTGCGCACTATAGTTAATGGTGGAGACAAACTTTTGAAACCTAAAAATAAACATTTTAAAAAATTAATTATCAGTTTCACCATTTCTTAAAATCATGTACAAACCTCCAACTGGTAGTCGAGGAGACCCAGTAACAAATTGTAAGAATTGGCGTTGTTCTTCTTTATTGTAACCGCTAAGAATCTCTAAAAGAAATTTCACAGACCGACTATCGTGAGTGTAACCGTGATCAGGTCGACAACAATCCATTAGACTTTTAACATCCCATGAATCCGATGAACTGCCACAGAATAATTGCTCCAACTAACATTTAAATAAAAACAAATAAAAAATTTAATATTTCATCAACCAGTAATCAAGTTTAAATACCTCTTCGGGATAAAACATTTGTAAATGCGACAAAGGAAATACAGACTCGAATCCTTCACGAAAAGATTCAATTTGTCTGTTTACTCCGGCGGTTAATGTCCAATGCACCACCAACTAAAAATTTAATTTTTTAAAACAAAATTTTTAAACAAGACTAATTTTAAATAAAAATTACCTTCACATATTCTTCTAAATTGTGAATAGTAACAAGAATATCCTTGCCTCCTTTTCGCAATTCGAAATTCGGATAACCAGGCAGTGTGAAATCTAATTCTAAATCTTCAATAGGACATCCATCTAACGTCAAATTTTCGAGGCGATCTTTAATGGTTCCTCCATTTCCTTGCATAATTTGCTTCTTCTTAGCAATCAGATTTTCCATTTTATATACATTACGTGCCACAGCAGGCGCGACAAAACGTAAGTCACTTGACGACAAACTTGCTTCTTGACCTAAAATCCACCGGTAGAAGGTCAAGCTCATTGGCATATCCAACTACAAGATAAGAAAACAATTTCATTAAACAATCATAATTAATATATAAATTGTTTTAATATTACCATTCTCGAATCCATCAATGCTTTTGCCATAAATTTTCCAACAAATTTAAATTTATTTCTTATTTTTGTAACGTAGCCGACTTTGGTATTACGAGCTAAGGGTGCTGGGAAAAGACCATTCGCACCGAAAATATATTCGCCTCCATTGTCTTTAAGAAAATTTAAGTATTTAATACTAATTAATGAATACTTGCTCAATAAAATACCTCTTGATTGCACAGTCTCTCCACGCCAGAGCTCCAAATCAGCTCTTTGTAATTCCTGAGATACCAAAGCGTAAAATTCTAACGTTGGCCCCAAACCAGTTCCCACCTTAAAAAAATTAATTAAATTAATAATTTGTTAAATATTATAAAAAAACTTGTTCAATTTACTTCATTTTCGTATTGCACTTCCAGTAATGCTCTTGAACTACCTAAATCCTGCATCACATTTTCTGCTTGTTTTAACAAATCATCTCTCGACACTGTTCTCTAAAATAATTTTAAAGAAAACAAAAATATTAGAAATAATTCAATATAAAAAAATCAAATAAAATTACCTTTCTCCTATCAAGGCGAGGAGTAACTCTCTCACTACTATCAGTACTGCTCAATTCAGGAACGGTATCTAATAAATGTTGCATGGCACGATCACGGTCAAAAGAAGTTGCATAGAATAGCATTTGCCGCGTATCAAAAGGGAAAAGAAAAGGGCTGTAAATATACAAACGAATTAATTTTTGACAAACAATTTTAAACACCTGTTCTTACCAAACATAAGCTATTTGAAAAAGCCAAGTAGGCAAATTGCCAGTCATAATGACTAGAGGATCTTGAAGTTGACGATTAGCTTTGGCTGTTAATTTCGTGTTTATGAATTCTTGCGTTGAAAGAACGGGTGAGTAAGTGCTCAACTGAAACAAATTTAAATAAAAAAATTAATGCCATCTATTTCAGTACACATAAAAGCATACATACATCGTGAAGAGTACCCCAATATCTATTAAGTGCATGGAGAACCCTGAGTAAATTGATCACTTCCAGGGAAGCGTCCTGGACGGTGACAGATTCAGGCAGCGAGGAAACAAGGTACGGCGTTAAGGGCGAAACAACTTCCGGTACAATCCCTTCATTCCACAGTTCATCGCCTTTTTTCTTTGGAGATATCTTGCTGCCATTTGAGCTTTTGCCTTTACGACTAGTTAAAGTCGAGGCCAGTCCATTGCCTAAACAGCTATTTGACGAAGATCCTGAAGTAGCCCCAGCAGTAGATCCGCTTTCATTTTCAGCCATGGGACGATACCAAATTGTGTGAGTTTGTACCCACACGCTAGCATGACTCATTGGGTTTTCTGAATCGGTGTCAGTTTCGTGTCCATCCGAGTTCTGATTAGAGCCATACTGTTTTATCGCCTGGTAAACAGTCATGTTGTAAGGCAGAACATGATTGCCGATGAGAAATTGCAATTTATGACGTGCTTGACCTTGACTAATTATGACAGCTGCCTGTAAATTTTAAAAATAATAATTTTAAATATTGCTTATTCGAATTGATTTGTTAACTCCATAAATCGGCACAAATTTTCTATTTAATTTAGAACTGTGGAGTTTTATTTTTAAATTTTAAATAGGAAATTTACCATTGTATCGTCTATATCTTCATCCGAATTATCATCATCTGTACCATCGTCATCATCATCCTTCAAAAATTTATTGAAAATAAAATTGCCGATCTGATATTTTAATTAATAAGTTAAAAAGTGCTTACTCGAACACGGCCATATCCTCGAATAACTAAATAACGTTCAATTGCTTGAACCAATGCTAAGGGATCTATTTTCACAGGTCCTCCTTTCCACTGTCTAAGATTACTGCAATCCGGATGCCGCTGAAGGTTACACTAAATAAATAAATAAAAAAACTCAAGCAAATAATTTAAATAGTGCATTTAAATTTTTCATTCGTTATTACCTTCAATTGATGAGTGTTAAAAAATTTCAGAGCGCTGGTTCCACTTCTGCTGCTACTTCCACCATGTAAATCATGGACCTTAACTGGAAATTGTTCTAGTTGATTCACACATCCATTCAGTTTCGATATTAACGCCGATAATGATGCGGATTCTGGGCATACCACTTTATCGCCCGAGCTTTTCTCCAGCTTAAAATTTAAAAAAATTAGCATAAATAATCACCTTTATATAATATACTAACAAATCTGTAGCTAATATTTTCGGCACAAATTTTCTATTAAATTCAGAACAACTTGCTTCCTATAAAGCTATTTTAATATCTTCCCCATGCTGGCATTCATGAACTCACAAAAAGTCCTAAATGTGGCAGGGGATAATTTAAGCATGCAAAAGAATTAAAAAATTACCGGACAAGCAAGGAAGACGTTCAGAAACATCCTAAGTCTATTATTTCTCATTTCCTTATCTCCTGAACTTGTTACTGTTAGGTATTTCAACATTTTGTTCACCAAGCCACTGTGAATAACTTCGAATGGCGATATATCACTTGCTATTACAACCGATCGGATCTCTTCTAATGCTCCGAGACCACAATCAACCTACCAAAATACACACAAAAATTAGTTTATCTTGAATTAAATCTTCAAAAATTTCTACTAACTTCATTTTCGAGTTGATCAATCGCACTAGTTAGCTTGTTGAGTACATTTAACGCTGGGTGCGAAGCACCATTATTCTCAACGCTGAAATATTGTTCAGCAAATTTGTTAGCCTGATCGCGAATCCATGTTTTAACTTTCTCCTTATTTCCAGCTAAATTGCTATTGCTGCTTGATTTATGTAATACTGGCTCCTAATGAAAAGGATTAACAAATTAAAAATTAACTGCTTGAAATTTTATTTAAAAAAGAAATAAATTATCAATTACTTTTTTTACCTTAGGCATCCCTCTATCCAATATTGACGCATTACTTGATGAAGTTCGTCCCCATCTAGCCGGGTTTAAATTTTGCAAGAAAGACGTTTTTGAACTCGAACTGGACGATTTGTTGCTTCGATAAGTCGGAGTTGATCGACCGGCAGACAAAGCTGATGTTTGTGTCGGCGCTTTTCCATTATTAAAAAAATCTCTAGCATCATCATCAGCCCTTGCTTTACGCACAGGTGTGGTTAAATTTCGTTTAGGATTTCGTTTTCGTTTCAGTACGTCACTCAAACGCCTATAAAAAATACAAATAAAATCATTACATCATCTCTTATTCTTTAGAATATTAAAATACATACAATTGCGATGGGCTTCCGCTTGTATGATCCTCCTCAGGACTTCGACGATGATCGGGAGAAGACGGACTAGTTAATAAGAGGCTATTCGTACTCCCAAAGCCAGTATACGATATACTATTAGAAAGCGTTTCTTTACACGTTGATGGACCTGGTTGCTGATCTTTAGGTGGTGACATTCCCAAAGGAATATCGGGATTAGTTAATTGCTTAATTTGATGCATTACACCTGAAAAAAATTAAAAATTGAGAAATAAATTTTTATTTATATTTAATTTTTTATCATAACTACCTTCTCTTCGAAAATATATTCCAAAAATATCAGGTAACTTCTGCATCAAAATATCAGCCAATTGGAGCGCGCCTACAACAATCTTTAAATCATGAGATGACATCATGGCAGCAATGTGACTTGATACTTGTTGATTTTTCAATACATCTTTTAGAAGTTCTGGATTAGCAAAGAATACCATTCTCAAAAGTGCTCGCAAGCATTTATGTCGGACCGCCGGCCCAGCCTAAATTGAAAAAAGAATTAGCTGACGATACTGTAAACACAATTGTAACTCACAGATGAGCTGTAAACCTCATATAAAACTGCAAACAATGATTTTATAAATGATATTGCCAATTCCCTATCCTCTTGCAAACAGTCTATTCGAGAATCGTTACTCCGTAAACTGGAATTTGATACTAAAAAGAAATCAAAATAATTTGTTTTTAAATAAAATCCATTATTACTTTTTTAATTTTAAAAAATTACCAGAACTAACTCCAAGATGATTGACTCGCCTTTGTACAGGCCTCATTGTACCTGTGTCTTCATTGATTTGCTGCATGGAATTGAAGTCAATTGTATAGGTCCGTCCCATAGTAGAAAAGCTAATTTCATCTTCACCAGATTGATGAGCAGCCTGATTAAAATTAATTCATTTTTATAAGCATCATTAATAATTTTTAAAAACAAAACAATTACCTCGATTATCTTGCTATCAATACTAGTATAAGGATGCCACAAGCCACGATCATCTCTCCACTGCCAAATCACTGCATCTTGAAGAGGCACCAATGGCTTACTCAACATACTATCTACTTGAAAAATTCCATCAGTGGGTAAACGAGGCATCAATTCTCTAGAGAAATTAAATTTAATAAATTAATCACGATATTTAATAATTTTGTTACTACTTTAAAAAAAAAAAACTAACCCAATTAAAGATGTAATTTCGTACAATTCCTGTGGGCTTCTTGACACCAATTCTACTTCTTCTTTACTAGTTTCTGATGTACCCATGAGCAAATAACATAAAGTGTCTGCAATATCTATTAAAGCAAAAGTATTAATTAACTTTTTACTAAAAACATAATATATTGTTAAATGTCTTACTTTGTTTGAGCAGTTTGACGGCCAACTCGGGGCACTTGGCACACATTAACGACAACATGCGTATTACCATGATGAATGTACCTGTACTAACTACTGGTGGAGAGACAACCAGCTTAAAAAGAAAAAAAAGTTTAATGTACAATTATTTCGACTTTGTTACACTTAAAATTATTACCAGTTGCTGCACATTGTTCAATAATCGATGGCTAGCAATTTCCTGCAACACCTTTGGATCGTGCTGATAATTATCGACCAATCGGGAAAAGCATAAACAAACACTTTCCACAGATTTCTTATCCTGATGAGTCAATCTGGCACTAAGTAAGGGCAAAGAATTGGCAACAAAATGGAATTCATCAGCACTGATGTTCTGACAAGCATTGGCTGTCACTGCAAGGGCTGCTCTCTGAGCATTGATGGAGAAAAAGTCTAAGTATGTTAAGCACGCTTGAACACCATGCTAAAAAGCAAAAAAAATAATATTAAAATTAATTACCAATTATAATTTAAAAATATTTTCAAAATACCGCTTGAAGAATGGCTTTACTGTGCCTTCTAGACAACATTTCTAAAGCAGTTAACGACTGCTCAGCAACATCCATACATTGGATCACTTGTAATTTTTCTAAAAATACAGGCACTGCATCGACAACAACAGCCGATGATCTGGGCAAAGCTTCCATCATGTAAGTTAAAGCTCTACACGCATGATTCATCTATCAAAGAGAAAAGTGTTGATGAACATAAATTTTATTAAACTTATTTATTTCTTTACCATATCAAAATTGTGTTCCATAGATAGGAGTGTAATGAGAGCAGGAACAACTTGTTTAACAGGAAACCCAGCCAACGTGTCTTCATTGCCCATGACGAGCAGTTGACACATTTCAATTACTGCCTGCAGTTGCTGACCTTCATCACCGTTTGCTTGTATACCTTGCAAAAGTTGCTGAGCTTTATTGCCTAAAATTTATTTTAAAATAAAAAAAATTTAATTTTCGAAAACATAAAAAGAGAAATAATAATAAAACATACTTGTGCTGTTGCCCATAGATCGGTGCAGCAGGTGTTGCATTCGTGGTCCCAAGGCACCAAATAAATGGGGTGGAAGGCCGCGTGCTTCCAGCAGAGCTTGCAATCGACCCATTTCATTGTCGTCTGATTCACTGTCACCTGACGTTACCATTGCCGAAGCTCCGCCGGCCGAACCAGATGCTAGATAAATAAAAGAAATTCCATTAAGCACAGACAAAAAGAAAAGTTCAAAAACCATTACTCAAAATAGTATAAAAATAAACAGCATTGTCTTGGATTTAGCTCAGAATCCGGTAAAGCTAGGTAGTTTCAACATCGTTATTAATGAATACTTAATATTTCATCATTGCTAATGTAACAAAATAATACTGTTTAATTTAAGGATGATAAATATTTATTTACGATTCAATGCAAGTGTTTTCACGCATAGTTTATATTTTTTTGTTAATTATTTTTATAAATAAAAAATTTGTTAAATCGACAGGGGAAAAAAAATCATTAAAATGTCGTGATTTTATTTAATAATAACTTGTTAGCAAGTTATTATTGCGCTTTCATATTCAAACTTGGCATTTTGCCCGAATTATTTTTCACAATAAAACTTGTTAGCAGAGCATAGACCTGGCTCAACATTTCGGGTTCACTGCCTTGTCTGCAGCCAACTGAAGGTCAACAACTAAACAGATAAAACAGCTTTCGATGATTACTAACTTACAGCGTGAAAACAATTGCTCACTAAACTTAATCATTTTTCTAAAAAAAAAGATTTAAAAATGTTGACTCATGTTTGATTATTCTCAGAAATTACTGAGCAATCGAAATCAGTTCCTATCCTTTATCAAACAAAAAATATCCGTTGAAACGATAATTTTTGTTGTTTTGTTTTAGTCGAACAAATAAAACATAGAATAAAAGGAAAAAACTATCACCTGTCGCACCATGGGCTCCGTCTTCTGCTGATGACCCAGTGACAACAGCTGCATTGGGGGAAACATCCTGTCCGGAGTCCTGACTAGACATGGCACCAGAGGTCGAAGGTCGGCTCGTCCCTCCAAAGCCCGAGCTGCCAGGGCTTGCCAGGGGAAATTTTCCTACCCGGGAGGAACGCCGACTGCTATTTAAAAGGAAATAGAAGAAAAATAATATTAATTAGTTTCCAATTTACTTGATAGCATCCTTAAAATAAAAAAATTAAAAACTTAAAATAACTTTTCACAAGAAATGCAACGAGTGCTTCAATGACCTTCAGAATTAGTCAAGTTTTATTTTTTGCGTCGATGGAAAAAAAAGCCTTGAAAAACGTCACAACCCAAATATAAATAACGAAAAAAAATTAAATTCAAGAAGGTAATGTAAATTTTTATACAAAACCTTCACGAAAAGAAAAAAATAATCAAAATCGAAAAAATAATCACTTTTTGTCTAAAAACTATCATGTCGTTGTTTATCTTACCTCCATTCTTGATAGCGATTACTGAATTCTTGAAAGAACATAACAACAAACAATAATGTAATAAAAAAACTCGGTTTAAAAAGAGAAATTTTCACAAAGAACTCAGTTGAAATACCAAGTGAACTTCATGGACCCAGTTGGCAACGAATGAGTTCACAGCACCGCCAACACATGCACGATTGATCATGTTAACCAAACAAGATCCAAGAACGAAGAGGGAAGGAAAAAAAAAAAATAAAAACTCAAACTGGAATAGTCCACTTACAACCAATTGATTCAGGGAGAGAAGACAATAAACGGCAAACGACCTTTAAAAAAGTAAATAAAATTTATAAAATAAAAAGTTGATCGCTGGGAAATAACTGCCAACCGATATTAATTTTTATTTGAATTTATATCGCCAATGTAATCTCAGCTTACAAATTTTTATCTATAATTTCATTGCACGCAAATACAGACACCAATGCAAAATGAACTTCAAATGAACCTTATATCCAGCTCCGAAACCCCACGAAGATAACAGGAAATAATACCCTTAACAAATAAATCAACTTTTTTTTAACCCTTAAATAGGCTTATACAAATTTTCTATCAAAACATTTAGAAATCAGTTATTTTTATCTCGAAAACCTATCACAATAGTCAATAAAAAAAAACATTTTTAATACGATGCCTGTACCCGCATCGTTTTATAAAAATTCAATATCTTTAAATGCCAATTAAATTTAAACCCACCATTTTTATGGCGGCCCTTTGCAAAAATACACGTGGTCGTTGAAGCATAATCAACTAAATCGATTTTTCTTTAAATTAAATAACCTTCAATACAAATCAATTCCCAACTTAAATATAAATCATAAGCAATATGAACTGTACCTGCTGCTAGCACACGAGCCCGTGGTCTTGCTTCTCGAGCTCCGCCGTGAGCTGGTGGGCAGCTCAGGCAGGGCTGAACACAGGGTAGTAGAATTAGTAGTACTGCTCTTCTTTCCACGACTACCTTTGCCCGACGAGCCTATTAAAATTAAAAGATAAGAATTACGATTCTACCAACTATAATTGCTACTGATTATTAAATTTTTTGCGTTTTGATTAATAATTTCTTTTTCATTTTAAATTCCAATTTTTTTAAATCTTATTCAAATCATTTACCTGATAAATTAGCCTGCGTTCCACTGGAATGACTGTTTTCTATCCGTGCTCTCTTTTTTGGAACAACAAAATAAGTGCTTTCGTTGGATGAAGTTCCAGGAATGCTTTGGTCTCGTCTACGATGTGTTGAGGATCCCTTTGAATCTAAATAAATTATTGTTGTTGTTATTTTAATTAATTGATTTATTAAAATTGAAAATTTTCAACAAAAATATTTACTTTTCCTCTTGGGTAACAATCTCTGTGAAGAGGTCGATTGCAAATTTATTTCCTTAGTAGTAACCGAGCCGGTCGCCTGGTTTCGACTGCGTATAACTGGAGACGTAGCCAACGAAACGTTTTTTTCTTCACAGGATTCCGACGAAATACGAGTACTTAAATTAATAGCTGAATTTCGATTGGATTTCCTTTTCTGCCGGTTAGATGATGTTGACTTATTGTCCTTCTTTTTCGAAACTGTAACTATATCTTCACTATTAGGTTGCGGTACACTTAAATTGTCAGTCGCTGTAGTATCTGATATACTAGTCGACGAAGAGGAATGATTCAATCGGTGCTTCGATGACTTTTTATTTGGGACAACCAGTAAAGACGCACTTCTATTGCGGGTGACGGTTGTTGATCGCTCCGAATCACTTATATCTGATGTTGCAGAAAAGAGGTCGGATGACGATGACGAGTTTACAACGCCTTCTATAATAATTTAAAAAATAATAATAATTAAAAACTAATACCTTATAATTATCTAATCAATAATTAATAATAATCTATTAGAAATAAAAAAAGCCATTTGTTTTTTTACCTAAAAAATAAAAAGTAGCAAGTCAATACACTTGAGCAAAAAAAAAATAATATGAAAAAAAAATTACATTATTTTTCGAACCATAAGATGCATTTTTATTTTAGTTGTAAAAATCAACTTAAAATTGTGGTGCATCTTATGCTTCGAAGCATAATAAAGAGACATTTTTTTTCTTCTAAAAACTGTCTCTTAAATTTGTTGGGGCATCTTATCGTCCGAAAAACGCCACAAGCAAACCATATTTG
>JAQFZN010001721.1:0-14265 GCA_034687075.1 Geophilus carpophagus
CGAATAACAAATTTAAAACTTTCCTAACTTTTTCCATAAACATAAAAATTCAATTATAATACCCTTTAATCTAAAACAGGATCAACTTCCATTCGTTCGAAGTCTTATTTTTGTTTTTCTATTTCCTAAAAACTTCTCATCTTGCGCGTTTAAAATTGAATTTTTATATCAACTGGGCAAATCTGAAGAGCGGTGTCTTAAATTTCACGATGTGCAAGCTACATCATATCTTTCTCTAAATATACTGCATTTTTTTATATTTATTTCCATACGGAACCCATCAATTTACACGCAATGAGCAACATGAAACCATTAAAGCGCAATAGTCTCTTTTATTTTTCATCTTTATTTAAAACTATTGACTTTGGTTTGACCAACCTTATTTCGCACTTTTTTGTGAGATCAAAAACCCATAACACTTTTATGAGGGTATTTTTTATATGAAAAAAAATTCAATAAAAATTTAAGCTGGGATTACAAATATTGAGTGAATAACTAAATGTTTGAATAATGGAAATTTATTTAAAACAATTGAAAAAATTAATTCAATATAAAATTAATAATCTATTTAATTTACTTCTTATAAAATTTAAATGTCGGATAAAAAAATAAATTAATCCTTCTAATATAAACTAAGTAACAAGATCTTTTTTTGTTTTTAAAAGAATGGGTAATCTCAATGAGTGCATTCACAAAATAAATTACCGAAAAGTAATAGCTGCAAAAGAGCGTCGTTAGTCTGCAAAGTGAAGAGATTAGAAAGATGCGAAGTATTCATCCAGAAAATTTCACACACAGTAAAGATTATTCACCTGTTGGTTTTCAATGTCTCTTTAAAAAAGATTTTAATTTAAAGAGAAAAAAAAATTACCTGATTAAACTCCGCAAAAGCTTTATCTTCGAATGCAATTTCCGAATGCAAAATAAAATAACTTATTTCAATAATAATCGTCCAGGATTTATTTAGAAAATTACTTTCTCAAAGATGCAATGTAAATAAAAAAAAATTCAATTACTGAAATGAAAAAAATTCATAGAAAATTTAAATTTCGTAAATTTTTCTATTTCTTTTAAAATTTTATTAGAAAAAATATTGAAGCATAAATCAATTTTCAAAATTTCAATTATTATTAAATTGCAATATAGACAGAATTAAGTTTCACTTTTAAAACTTTTTCTGAAACCAACATCAAACAATTTCATTTATATACTGCAGCAAAGTGAGAATCCCTGGAGCATTTGCTGCCAACGATACAGAAATGTCTTGAAAAATTCCAGCCGTTCAAACCAATGGTCGGTCAGATCAAGCGATCTAACTTCCTTCCTTTAATCAATTTAATAAGTTTTGATCACTAACATTTTATTCAATTACAAAAATAAATAAATAAATAAAAAGAAAATTAATAAGAATTAATTAAAATAAACAGAGCAGAAAATCGAATTGCGACAGTTGTGTCTGAACAAATTCAGTTTGTCAAGTGCTTTCTCTTGTCATTCAAAACGAAGAAACATGTGGATTTAATTACTTGATTGGACCATCGGCTAGCGAAAGAGTTTGGTTTGAACAGTCTAATTGTCATATAGAGAGCGATAACGATCTTAAAGCGCTCTCTAATGTGGTCACACTGCGATGAATTCCTTTTCTGTTTATCACTAACATAATTACACTCTCATGTGCTGATGTCTTCCTTGCCAACGCAATGATTGTCGCTGACAGTTCGTCTTAGCTTTTCTTCTATTCAAAGTTTGCTTATGTTTCTTTTATTCAAATGCACAGCAAAAATTTTTATCGCAAGATAAGTAATCTTCCATACTGACTTATATACAAAGGCATAACGGTATGAGAAAAATCATTAAAGTTTTCATTAAAGACATCCTTGTATAGAAACTGATTTACTTTAATCTTGAGTTTACTATCAAAATGTATAAAAATAGATTTTATGTTTAATTTCTTGTAATGTGATAGCTGTGTAATTAAACCTTGTTTTTCAACCTCTATAATTAATGTAAGATAAGCTTGTTTTGCAAGATAGTGATCTGCATTGACAGAATTGGAAAAAAGTTATAAATTGAAGATTTTTACCAGGATAAAAAATGAGAAACAAGTCAGTATTATTGCATTTGTAATAACAAGACAAAATCTGAATGGTGTGCGGTGAGTGCAGCTTGATAAATTTTTAAAACGCAGCATGAAAAATGAAGTCATGGCAAATAAAGGAACCATATATATTTTTAAGCAGATAAGACAGTTTTGTGGAATTTGACGTTTAGTTTCCTTTCCATTTTGTATTAAAATGCTTTTTATAGTGCGACGTGAAATTTTTTTTAAATGTCATGTTTTCTTTACTCTTACTTCAACTTTACTCAATTTACTATCGTTCTATACAGGCCCATCAGAATATACGCATCTTGACAAGCCAAGTCAATAAATATTTTTAAACAAAAAAATAGCAAAATATATAAATTTGAATAAAAATGATTTTTATTAAAATCAATGAATTTCATTTAATTTCTTCATTAAAAGTTACTACGGCATAACCTATCTTTTTTTCATGTAATAAGATATGCAAGTCTACTTAATTGTGATATTTTTAATCTTTTACGATCCCAAAACATAATCTCCTAAATAATGGTTAATATTTATTCATAAAATCGATGACTATTATTGCTATTCACAAACATTTGATGAAAATTTAAAAAAATTATTTTAAGTACGTAGCAAAGCTTCTTAATTCGTCAATTAACTTTTCAAAAAATTGCGGTTTTTTTCTTCGTATATTCAATTGAACTTAAATTCTTCAATTTCACATCTGAATTAATGCATTTACGTTCAGTGAAGCAAAGTTGAAATTTGCCTGCAATTTTACTTTTTAAATTGACTAATTAAAGTCTTAAATAAAAGTTATTCTAAAATTCTAAAACAGAATGCAAAAATAATGAAACTTTAAAAACTATTAATAAAATTAATGCAAAACCTGAAAGAAAAACACTTGAATTAGACGTCCAACTCATTTAGCTTATGAGATATTAAAACATTTCCCAATAACTATAAAAAACCTTTTAAACATCAAAATAAATATATAGCTTCATTTGCTTTCAAATATCCATTTTACCTAAATAAAAATTATCCTACGCAAAATTACTATAAAAATGCATTTATTAGTCTCATACACAAACAATCTAAGCAAGTCAAATTTAATTTTTAGTCAAATTAAACACATTGATAAAAGGATGCTTCATTTTTTTATTACATATAAAATTATGCCTTAATTAAGCCTTTTTATTTTTTTCTACATAACCTTTTTAATTTAGCAAAATGTGAATGCCAACTCCAAACAAATCTAATTATTAAAATGAACATTCAACTCATTTAAAAAAGTAATTTCAAAAGATAAAAATATGAAATCGTAGCTAAACATCATTAAAATGCGTTTTAAAATTTTCTGCAATCTAACATGTGTAAATATTCAAAAAATTATATGTACTGTATATTACAAGCTAAAAACAAAAAAAAATATAATTTAATACCTCGAGTACATAATAAACTAATGCATTTCAACTGCATTGTACCATTTATTTCATTTAAAAAATAAATATAAAAAAACAAGTTATTTATAGGCACACATTTCATTTCAACAAGGACTTAGTAGGAATGTAATTTATTTTATTACTTGCCACAAGTTAACTTCTACACCACAGTCAACAAAAAGTTGTTTACACACCCTTTAATTCTTTTTGGACATTCATGGAAATGATTCAATCAACTGAAAATCGCCATATGCATGCTGAGCCTTCACGCCACTTACAAGTTCATCCCCAACTTGTTTAAAATACAAATTCAATATAAAATCTATTTAAAACTGAAGAGGTGAGAAAAAAGGGTGTTGAGAAGTGACACCATTAATTCAAGTCACTGATTTGTTGTTATGGTAACCTTCATGCGTTTGAGTCCTTGTTTACTGATTTTTTTCGCAACGTAGAAACAGCAAATTCCATGGGAATAGATCTAATTTAAACTTGTCTGTGTTGTAAAACTCCTTCCTTTATTTTTTCTTGCATTTCTTTGAGCAGAAACAGAATCAGAAAAAGTCAGTCGATATTCAAGGTATCTGCACATCTAAACCTACAATTTTTATTTCAAATGTTCTTGACTCAGTCAAAAACATGTTGTTCCACTGGTTTTGACAACTCGTCAAGCAAATTTCTAAAAGCTTGTCAACAGCACTTACCTAAATTGAAGTATGCATAGAAGTGTTAAGCGATTATACAACCAACAAGTACTAAGATGCATTTTAGTCTCACGTTTCTGTGCGGAAGCAAGCTATATAATATATTACCTTGTCAAACCCAAAGGTTAAGTACCTAAAGAAAAATTCTAAATTCTAACTTGTTTTTCTTTTTTGAATGCTACAGCAAGCCGTTACTTAAAAAGTGTGTATTAACACTAAAGCGATTTCATGAAAAGGTGACACTATACCTGCGAAAAATTCAGTGTTCCGCAACTCTGGTTAAACCCCACTGGGATAATAAATTGGCTCGTTAATTTCATGTTAAAATCACAGTCTGAAACTACATTAAAGTGTTTAAACGAATCTAAAAATATATATTTATAAATCTCAAATTGTGTTTATTCTACCTGTTATTGAAGAACTTTATTTTAATAGCAAAAAGTATGTAAAAGAGTAGTTGTGTAGCGAGGCAGTGATGCATTAAGCAAACAAGTGTGGACAAAAAAATAGAAAACATATTTACAAATTCTTATTGATCTCAGATTGGAGCTTACATACAAAACCCACAAGTCTTGCTATATTTAAGCTATCTATTAAACCTTGCAATCGAGTTTAAGACCAGGTCGAACACGTGGTATTCTCCAAGGATTGGAAACAGCGCAAATATCCTACACACAAGAATAAACAGTATTGTGAAATGTCTTTTATTCATCTCCTGCTGTAGCTTATTAAGAATCAATATCTACCCACTCTCAAGCCCTAAAGCTTAAGCAAAAAGAAATGTAACAATACTTTTTCTTTTTTGAATAAATGATGCGTATATGACAAATAACTATAGTGGCAAAGTGAAATACGTGTTAACATTATCGAGAAAATCTCCAAGAGGTGTAATAACTGTCATGTTACCATGAAATGAAGGTTGCACAAAGCAATTTCCATGGTAATGTGCAATAATTCAGTACAAAACAAATGAAAAACTCAAGATAGTATTGCTCACGATATTGCGTCATCCATTAGATAGATAAGTGGAATTCAATCCACCATGACATAAACATCTTCTTTTTGTACGATCCACACATCTTTACACCAATTGTTTTCATTTCCACATAGAAAACATTTAGAAAAACTATTCAACCTTGATCACAGTAATTCAAATCTATTTTGCCAAAGCAATTAGTAAAATAAATAACGTGTTTTTATTAAAATGTTTGATGGTGCCGCTTATAATTGGATGTGAAAAATCAAACCAGATGAATAACTCGCTCCTAGATATCAGTTCGACAAATATAAGATAAGTTTTAGAAAATATGTTTTAACAAGAAACTTGTAAAAGAGAGGAATCCATGTTGAAACTTACAGTTACTTTTGAAAACAAACAATCGTTAACGGATTAATTTTACGTCAAATTATCTTGATAAATCACGATAATGAGTTTTTGACGATTTTAATCAACTCTGCATTGAATAATCATAAAAAATTAAAATTTAAAAAACAAACTTAGTTAAAACTTAAATTAAAAACTTTCGTATTGCTTAATCCAATCATTATAGGATTAATTAGACCAAAATCAATTTGGATTTTAAATGTCAAAATATTCGATTAACATTCAATTAACACATCATCAACAATTAATGTACAAACTTTTGTACCAGTGTAAATACATTAGCAATTAGTTTACGAGTAAAAGCGAAATCCCGCACCAACCATTTCTTAAAAATTACAATAACAACACCACCGCAGATACCAAAATAGAAACCAAACACAAACAAATAATTACACCGAACTTCCGTTTTTATTATAATCATAATCCGTGTTATAGAGCTTTGGGGTCGCCGATTAATTACCTCGATTTAATCAAGTTGTGCAGGAGTATAATAAATTTCAGATAACAAAACGCGTAATTTAATATTTCATCCCGCCATAACACCACAGACAAATTTGATCTCGTCGGTCGTTTGGTGGATAAAATAGATTTACTTCGTGCGCGTCATAACTAAACTTTGTGAAAAGTAACAGAAACCAGTAAGATATAAATGAAAAAAATATTTTATGACTTGGTTAGGGTCCACAAGGCAACCATAAAACAATTCTGTCATCGCTGACTGGTTTCTATATCCAGACCTTAAAGCTCTATTAAATTAAATACTTTCCATTTGGGATTGTTGTTACCATTATTATCAACATTTTACCAGGAGTCAGCAAATAACTAAGTAAAAATTTCATTGTCGTTTTCTAACCATATTCAAATTACAATTGTTATTATTTTAAACTAATTTCATTTAAATATTTTATGAATATACTCGAAATCTGAATCAAATTCCGTGTATTATTTCATTCATACAACTTACAGTGATGTAAAGTACTATAGAAGTGTCAGAAGCTTAATCTACGTACAAAATAGAACTTGCGTAATGGAACCATTAATTACTTAAGTAGCTAATTTCCCAAATAGCTACTTTCATTTTCAGCCTACTTGCTTGTGATATCTATAAAAAAATAAAGATATTACAGTGTTTTAGTAAAAACTCTTTTGTTTTCAAAGACACTACTGTAAACTAAAAAAAACCACAGAAATGGGTTAAAAAGTAAAAAAGAATATTCCTGTTGAAAGGTCACAAATCGCTCTACAGGATTTTTTTTTCACAAACATTTTCTGTTCCAAGATATATAGATATACATATATCTACAATATGTCTCAAAAGTATCCATAGTGAAAAAATTTAAAGTGCTAAACTTTTTAAATGACACAAAAGTTGTTTACAGATAAATTTCTCAATTCGACTTTGAAGCGTGGAAGTTTTTATCAACTAATACGGGTATGAAAATTATATAAATTAATTAAGTGATGTAATGCATGACTATTGATTTCAAGAAACTTTAAAATTATTTTAAAACAATCAGCTCAAAAATAGAAGCTTAAAGAAGTTCAGTGTTTCAACATGGCAAAATTTAAAGCACACCTAAATATTTTTTTTATTGAATTTCACTCAATAAAATGCATTTATGAATTGCCATGCCTATAACTTCCACATCTTAACATGGGCCCTGGTCAGTAATTTATAAATTCATTTTTGGTCCCCAAGCTTGAGTCCTGTCAGCCCTCACCTTCATTGTAAAACCCATGGCCATGCCAGCCCAATAGTTAAATCAACCCAAATGACATTTGTGGGCCCATACTGAGCAGAAATTGTTTTTAAAATGCAAATTAACCTTAAAGAAATAGATAACATTTTTGGAGTAAAATATATCTTCAGTAAAAGGTCAAAATCATTATAAATAAAATTTTAATTTTCCCTTTATTTTGAAGTTTAAATTAATTTCTTTACATCATTTTGTAGACAAAGAACTGATAATTCTAAATCTTAATAATTTTAATATAACTTTTTAAATTCTTCACTGCAGTGTCCAGATACTTTTGAGACATAATGTACATACAGGGTGTTCAGTGATAAGTGTTCCAGTTATATAATTTGCAAACGATTAAAGTTATCAAAATTCTGTTTAAACAAGCTAATATGAATAAGGTGGTGAAGAATTTAATGGTAGTCATAAAAATAATTTTTACCACAGGAAGGGCTTCATTGTAGTTCTAACTTTTTTTTGTATCAGAGATAGAGTAAAACGTTCAATTAGAAAGTTGTAAAAGACAAAAAGTTATCCTAGAAAACATTGTTGTAAAATTGTTTTATTGGAATGATTAGAAAGGTTCTGCAAGACTTAGCTTCTCACACTAGTTGCAGTTGCCATTGCAGTTGAGGTTGTGCTTTTGTTCTGCTAGAAGTTTAAAATTTTTGATAGCTAAAATTATTAAAAATTAAAAAAATATTGTTAAAATTTAATTTAAATGTAATAAATGATTAAATCTTTTTAAATATTTTGATTTATTTAAAAAGATTTAATTGTTTTTTATATTATTGGTTATTAAAATCTAGACATTTTTCAACAACGTGTAGATCCCACTCCACACGTTGAAATTGGCAACAATCAGGCGTACAATCTAAAGCTAAGCTCCGCCCACATCAGCTCAGCACAAAAAGAATTGTTGTTTAGGCCTTTCTAGATGTAGCTGTTGCTGTTTGACGGCTAGCAGAACCTCTCTATTGTTAAAAATTGCAAGGGATAAAATGCTCAACTGGGTTGTCCAAAGCCTCTAGTTGAGTACATGTGAGATCTTATTGAACTAAAATAATAAAGAAAAAGCCAAATAAAACAAGCAAGTGTTCAAAGATTATCTACAAAAGAATGAGAATCCCATTATTAACATTCAAAATAATAAGCTTAGTTGTAATAAATAAATTCAGGTATTTTTTGTCTGCTCACATTTTAAACAATCATTCAGATAAAACTATTTTACAACAATATTGTTTTCTAGGATAACCTTTTGTCCTCTACAACTTTCTAATTGAAAGTTTTGCTCTATCTCTGATACAGAAAAAGTTAGCTACAATGAAGCACTTCTGGTGGTCAAAAATTATTTTTATGACTACCATTAAATTCTTCACCCCCTTATTCACATTAGTTTGTTTAAACAGAATTTTGATAACTTTAATCATTTGCAAATTATTTAACTGGAACACTTATCACTGAACACTCTGTATACTAGTGCACACCATATTATTAAAATTATACTTTGTTTTTTCTTGTACATAGTATGATTATTTACTAAATAACTGACTAAAAAATTTATAAAATTATGGATATCTATATATGAGATGAAACGTTAAAGAATAAGCTTTCTTTTGGTATGTAATATTTTATTTTAATAGTAAATAAGTCAAAAGTAATAAAGAGTTTTTAAATGACAAATTATTAGAATAAAGAAATTTGTGTGACAAATTATTAGAATAATTTTTTTTTAAAGGTAAATCTTTTAAAACTCAATATTTTGCTTATAAATTAAGTGATCATGTGACATTATGAAGTCATTAGCATAGTTTTATTTGTTTTTTATTAAAATAGATTTGAAAATTATTTCTGATTGTCATAATTAGAGGAAAATATATTACAATTCAAGCATAAAGAACATTGAATTTTCAGAAATAAATAAAGTAATAGAAGAAAAGTAATATTGATGTACCTTAATGTATAGTAAGTAGAGAAACTTCATGAATTTGATTTAAAATATTATTTTCTAAGTGAAGTGTTTTAATTGCTACACAATGAAAAAAAGCATTTGTATTGGTGCATAAAATATCCATCTGGATAGTTAAAGTTGAAAAAAGTCCTATTTTCAGTAATGAGTAAAAGTATTGCTTTATTTTTTTAAGATTTAGTATTACTTGAAATTGAATATAACTTAAAAAAAACTAGAGGCAAACTATCAAAACACATTAAATGGATATGTAAAGTTCTACATAACTTAGAGTTACATAAGTTTGAGTCTACAAGCACCTGTTTGGTGGGTAACTTGCAAATTTAATTAGGACTATGGATTCATTAATGTGTATGGAAATTTTTTTTTTCTGTCTAGTTTAATAAGACAGGTGGAAACATGCTAATAACTTCATAATGTCACATGTTCACTTAATTTATAAGCAAAATATTGAGTTTTTAAAAGATTTTCCTTTAAAAAAATGAATTATTCTAATAATTTGTTATTTAAAAACTCTTTGTAACTTTTGATTTAATTACTATTAAAATAAAATATTATAGTCCAAAAGAAAGCTTATTCTTTGACCTTTCATCTCATGTACAGTTATCCATAATTTTATAAATTTTTTAGTCAGTTATTTAGCAAATAATCATACCATGTGCAAGTAAAATAAAAATATTCTAATAATATGGCGTGTACTAGTATACAATCCATATTCAATGGAGTTAGACTTAAGCTGAGTTTCTACTTGGCATAAATAGAGCAGATATGTAAACTTTTTGGCTCGGTTTTCAGCTGGAGATTTCCTGTCACTCATGCAAAATTTGAACTACTGAAAAAATAGAAACTTTCTATTTTTTCCACTGCAGCCCAGCAGAAAAAAACAATTAACCAATCAGAGCATTTTCTGCTCTACAACACATTATGACCTCATTGGTCAAGGCAAACTATTCAAAGAAAATAAAAGAATTGTAAGATATTTGTTTCTGCTTGCTTTTTTCATCTGTGATTGGGGTTTTGCCAGACTGTCCTAAGTTTGGGGACCTTAAGGCAGCCAGGGTAGCGCTAATGCAGAAATAAGGTGACTTCAACACGTTGATTAAGTTGTCTAGAGGTATCTTTGTGTATTGTGGATGCTGCCTGGCATCCAACCATGTTTCAATGCACCCTGTGTCTCTCTCCACGGGTCTCCTACAAGTAGAAGGCCCATGAGAGCCTTGATCATCGTCATGGCTGTCCTCTCTTTCTCTTTCTCCATGTCGCATCGCCTCAGCGTGACACCTTTCTCTCTTGCTCTCTGTACTGGCTTGGGTCACGACCTCTCTCCCATAGAAGCTAAGTAGGGTGGTCCAAAGGCAACCTTGATCACATGACGAAAGGGTTGACCTAAGTCAGCCCGCCCGTCACACACTAAACATGAAACTCTTCATTATTAGATTTTTCACTCAATTCAAGAAAACTGTCAACTTTAAATGCAAAATTTTCATTTAACATTTATTCACTGGCAATGTCTCTGATTGATGGTAAATATGTTATTCCTTCAATCAACATTGTTTTGAAAATTCAAAATTATCCAAAAATCTTTTTTATTTCGTGTTAAGAGAAAATACATAGGATTTTGTCCAGACCAGAGTGGAATTTCATGTTATGCAATTTCATGTTAAGCGACTTCCTCGTTGTATGTTAGGTATGAAATAAAGTTATGCTAAAAATCAAATTAACGAACTAAAAACATCGATTTGCCTCCAATTTAGAGTACAGCTGCACAACTGACATCACAATAGTCTAAATTCAGGTAGAAAGAAATTTCACTAACAATTGATTCGAGGTCAGCTGACCAACTTACCAGACACACAATGAGGTCTTACAAAATTGTATACAAAGCTCGAGTTATATCATTGATTCCCAATTCGAAAAAATCCCAAGCGAATCACATTCCCTAGTTGGTGCTGATCATTGCACAATACGAACTGATTACCTATTTGCTTAAATTTATTTACTCCCATCAAAACATCTCTAAAACCTAACTGGTTTGCTAAATCCTTTGATTCCAATACTAACCAGAAAATCGATTAAGATGACATTATTTTCTCATTCATCACTTAAATATGCTCGTATGTCAGAATAAATATTTCAAAAAAATAAAGATTTATCACTTATTCCTTTATTATTTAAAAAAAATAAAAACATGTTAAGAATTGTACAATAACCATTCATTTGATAGATTATTACAACATAAATCAAATTCGGTGTAAATAAGCCATTAGAGCTGTGACATTCACAACCCCACTCGTGAGAGAAACTACATGTGCTCTAAATCCACACGTGGATGGACGAGTGAATTTAGTCGTAACTACTACTTTTTCAGCTCGAAAGGTTGTGTTTATGTAAGACAAGACAATTCCTATCGTGAAAATATTGGAACAAGCAAATTATTTAAAAAAATTCCATTAAACGAATACTTACATTGTGCCATGTTTAAATTAGTGAAGTAATCCCGTATGTTTATCTCACATAAAACAAACAGGAATTAATTTCACCACTTGATTATTCTTGTGGATTCGCCTTTAAATTAACCGGAAAATAAAGAGATAATTTGATCTCAGAAGTATCTCCTTATACGATTCAAAAATTTCTTTTTAAAAATTCATCTCAAGCCATCAACTGTTCCATATTGATTTTTCAATTAATCATTTAAGGGTGGTCGGAAGTCTAATTTATTTTCAGCTTCAACACCCGTAGTCCTAAAATAGAAAAAAATCATTCCATACTTGTCATTTCCTTGCCAAAACCTGAAGACTTTTGCCATGAAGCAAGAGGCTGGAAAATGCGGGCAATCAATGTCGTTGACAACTCATGTCAACTGCAGCTAATTTTTAATCCGAAAAAAGCTATAATTACTTCAGTCAAATTAAATCATGCTAATAGCAATTTAATCCGTTTATTACAAAAGTTACCTGAAGAAAAAATTGTAGCTGTTTCCTGGAAGCTAAATTAAACAAAATAATGCATAAAAAAATATTTTTAAATGGTATAGCTTCAAGTTGTTTGCTTTTTCAAAATAGCATAAAAGAAAACAAACTGCGCAAATATAAATACTTTATGCATGGTAAACAAGTTTCATTTAAATTTAATATAATATTGACATGGTGTACAAAATTAACAAGATTTTCTAATAAATCTGATTTTATAATTAGTGTTCAGAACCAGTTGAAGCCGAGGTTCAGATTATATGAAATGGCATTTAAAATGGTTCAATGAATAATTAATTTAACTTTTCAAACGCCTATTACACATTGTACTCGAGTTTATAACTACTGTAAATTTAATTAACCTAATAACTATTTTGGTTTCTGATTTACTCATACATAATGCAATTTCAAATTTTATGAGTTATTGAACTAACCTACAACAATTCCAGGGCAAACGTATAAAATTCAAAGCACTAACTTTTCTTCTTCCAGAGTGATATATCATGTGATATATAAACGAGCAAAGTGTAATTTGTACCAAATTACATTTTGTGAATTAATTTCCTTTTGTGTATATTTAACTATTAGAGCATGAAAAAATAGATAAGAATCTCTCATTAGCATTATGTTATCGCGATGAAACAATAATGACTCAACATGATCACATCATAAAAGTTTGTAATTAAAATTCACCGCAACAAAAGCACAAAATAATATAAAAAATTCATACGTATTTTAATATCGCTGTTAATTTATTTCACAAAAGATGCAAATCGTAGCTTTCTAAGTCTGTCAAGATAAGATATTATTGAAAAAACTTCTTCTGGGAATGATATCAAAAATGTTTATATAAACTTGTTTTTAATGTTTTGTGCTTGCGGTATATAAAAAGAGTATCAAAAAATAACAAACCTAAAATGCAATAGGAATTTCCCACTGGGTAGAGAAACTCCCACCTTAAAAAATAGCTGCAGGTTGTTTACTATCACATCAACTACAATTCTAAGGGCTGATTGAAATAACCATTGACTTGTGAGTATATATATATAACCATTCTTTACAATAAATCAATTGCGAACTGTAAACATTTTGCGGCTCAAACTGTAAATCTCTGAATAATTGAAAATCAAATTCAAACAAATGTAACTTTTAAAATTATGAAAAAAATATTAAAATGCTTGTATTAAAAAGGGAAACCATATACTTTTTCTTTCAAATTGTTGGTCGGCTTGTGAACGAATGGGCTTTTAAACGAGTTTGTTTGGTACCATTTATGGTAATAAAAACATAATAATTTTTAAAGGATTATTCCAAAGCATCATCACACTGCATTTGCAACTTTATTAAAATTATGGTTTAAAAAGTTGAAATCATAAAAATGTGCAGAAGAGAAAAATTCAAATTACTTTTTCAAGATCCACAAGAAAACTAACACCTACCATTTTTTTTTTTACCATTCTCCCGCTGGATTTAATGCAACATCCATTGCAGACTTTGAATGAACCATGAAACGAAGAAAATGGGCAATCTACTTTTACCACAGTTGTTTAAGTTTACATTCCAGCTGGTAAAAATATTTGTTGTGGTCAGTGTCAAACAGATAGTCTTTAAAGCTCGTCCTTCCTGTCCCCAAAAGATAGCAGTTGAATGTTTTCTAGACAGAGCTTTAAGTCTATTATCTGGTTTACTATTCCGTACAGTAGTAAAATTGTCAATTCAAATAGAGTGGATGCTCAAATATTGGCAAAATAAATAACAATTTTTTACTTTAATTGTCAAAAAATCTAAAATAAATTATGTTAGTGTTGCTAACTAAATAAAAGAGGCAGAGGCAATTTGAGTTCAAACAATAGTTCAATTTTATTTAAAAATCATATTCGTATATATACAGTTATATATGTGTAACGTCTATATGACGTTACACACCATTGCGCGTGATTGGCTTCATTGCAATACACGCGATATTGTTCGC
>JAQFZN010001722.1:0-14252 GCA_034687075.1 Geophilus carpophagus
TATTATTTTTTAATCATATTTTAATTATTTAGGGTATTTTTCAGGATTTATATATGAAAGTGAATTGATTCGATTTGGATTTGATTCGCTGTTTATCGAATCAACATGATTCGACGAATTGAAAACCCTTATGTGTAGAATAATATAGATATATATGAAAAATATTTTTAATAATTTAAAATATTTTAATTTTAGTATGGAGGAATGTGAAGTTTTGTGTTCACGTATTGGAATTATGGTGAATGGTCAATTTCAATGTGTTGGTGGAATTCAATATTTGAAAAATAAATTCAGTCAGGGTTATACAATTCAAGCAAAGCTTAAATTAGATGATTCTGTTCAGGATAATGAAAATAATCAAAATAAATTGAAAACATTCATTGAAAAAGAATTTCCAACTGCCATTCTTAAAGATGTGCATCAAGTGAGTAATTTATTTTTATCTTAATTCTTTTTATTTCAATTTTTTTCTCTTTTCATAGGGTTTAGTTGATTACCAAATTCGAGATCCTAATGTCAAATTGATGAAATTGTTTGATGCAATGGAGGCAGCAAAAGAATCACTTAATTTGGAGGACTATTCAGTTAGTCAAGCAACACTTGAACAAGTGTTTCTCTCATTTGCACGAAAACAACGAGTTGTTGCAGAGAATTGATCTTTCTCATTAATTTATGCGTGATTATAAATTAAATTATTACAGGAATTCAGCAGGAAATTAATTTTTGTGCCCATTTAATCTTTGAGCATTGTTGTTTGAAAATTGTGTGAAAAAATTCCAATTTTACACTATTTAATTTAAGACTGCACAGTATTACGACTTTATATTTTTACAGTAATTTTTGTCAATAATATTGTGATATGTAATTTTTTTTATTTGTGTAGATTAGATTAATGACTGTGCCTTTAATATTAAGCAAATATACATAAACTTTTTGCTTCTACCTCGCATTGAAAATGTAAATTTTAGATGGAATATTGCTAGTTTTTGTCTACAGATGGACTATTATACATATTTATTTACATTTATTTATACAATTTTAATGTATACTAAGAGATTCCATTAAATTAATATATATTTTATGAATTGTTCATAAATAATTGTAAAAATTATATGTTTATCTGTTAAATAAATAAACATCGTGACTGTTGTGTATGCATTAAGAAATTCGACTCCTTTAGTGGCCGTTAGGAGGTGAATGACTTAATAAAGACCGGTTGAGGAGTTGTTGCATTTGTAGATACCCAAAGTTAATATTTGATTCGAGCGACCTTGCAGCATTGCAGGCAAGGTCGAACAAAATAATGACCTTGTATCGCATGTAATTTACAACTCATTCAAGTACCTAACGGATAGAAAATGTCCTGTTTTAAGAAACTAGGCTTAATATTATGGAAGAATTTGTTATTTCGTCGACGCCATTTTATCATGACCGCGCTGGAAATCATTTTCCCCACGCTGTTTGCTGTAACAATTTACATGCTTCGAAAAACAGCGCGTATCGATCAAGTTGTGTATCAGTCACAATTTACCGAATATCAACCGGTCGATTTAACATCAAGCCCGATGTTTTACGTAATGAATAACAATCCTAGTTATTTATTATATTATCCAAACACTAGTAAAGCCTTGGATCTACTTTATTACGTTAATAATTACACGAGTTTAAATTGTAAGATATTTTGTTTTAAGAAAAATTTCGAATTTTCAGTATAGTTTTGAACGGGTGTGATGTAATTCTTAATGGTTTTGTCGTTCACAAGTGTACTGGGAATTCGATTGCTCCTGATTTCACATCAGCTTACTAATTTAAATTTTGTTTTTATTTTTATAGTGAATTTTGAAGGAATTGATAATGAAAATGATATAAATTCGAGAGTAAAGAAAATGAAACGTATTGGAAAGAATATTTTAGGTGCTGTTGTGTTCGAAGGATTAAAAAGCGATGAAGAAAATGAATTATTCGATGAGAAATTGAAGTATAAAATTCGTTTACATTGGCCTTGGTTTACGGATCGACATGAAATTATAGACGATAGTCCAGGACCACCTGTTGAAAGTGGTAAAAATTGAACACTCCGAATTAAATATGAAAATTTAAGAAAAAATGTAAAATTATTTTCAAATAGTTTATCGCTCTCGGGTTAGTTTTATAGTTCTACAACATGCAATAGCTATTCGTATTATAGAAATAAAAAGTGGAAAATCGAATTTATTAAACAATTATTGGGTATGGATTAAATAATTATATTTAAATTCATTTTATTTATTTCTTTAAAATTATTTATTTTATTTTCTAGGTGACAACTGAACCTTTTCCATTTCCACCATACTATTATGATACAGGATTTTCTATGCTAATGAGATACATTTTACCACTTTTTATCACTTTAAGTTACATTTTTACTGCTCCAATAACTGTTCGACGTATTGTGAGAGAAAAAGAAACCGGAATTAAGGTTTATTTATTTATTTATTCATTTTCTTTTCAATATTTAAAAATAAATTATAATAATTTTTTATTTGTTTAGGAATTAATGAAATTAATGGGTATTCCAACATGGATTCAATGGTTCGGTTGGTTTTTTTCATCATTTATCATGATGGCATTAAGTGCTGTAATAATTGTTGCACTTTTGTGTGTGAAATCTCAATTCGGTACTGCAGCGTTAGATCAATCCGCTCCTGAATTAGTCTACGTGATTTTATTGTTTTATATTGTTAGTGCTATTTGCTTTTGCTTTTTTATTACGTCATTGTTTAGCAAACGTAAGTTTTAATGTTGACTAAATTTTTTACTTAAATATTATTAAACTTAATAAAAATTCTGTTTACAGCAACTATAGCAGCGGGTGTTACTGTTTTGGTGTGGTTATTATCATTTTGTGTTCCGTATTATTTGCTTGTTGAACGATATAGAAGTTTACAATATTCGCACAAAATGGCTCTTTCGTTGATACCAAATATGGCGATGGCGTGGGCCATAAAGATTATTGCTGGATTTGAAGCGCAACGTATTTAATTTCTATATTTGTATTATATTTTTGATTTTTTAGTTTCTCATATTTTTAATAGTTGAATTTGTATTTTAGTTGATGGAATTCAGTGGAATAATTTAAACCAACCAACAAGAGGCGATGATTTTACAATGTTTGATGTTTTATTTATGATGATTGTTGATACATTTTTGTATAGTTTACTCACTTGGTATATAGATAACGTACATCCGGGAGTTTATGGAGTACCGAAGCAGTGGTACTTCTTATTCACGGTAATAAATAATATATTTGAAATAAATTTGTAACGGAAAAAGTTTGTAATTTACAGAAAGGTTATTGGTCAAGAGGAACGATGAGGATTCACGTGACTAATGACGTCATAAATTATAACGATAAAGATAAATTTGAAGAGGAACCAATGGGATTAACACCATGTATTGTTATTAAAAATTTATTTAAAGTAATATTAAGCATGTTTAATGAGTTAAATGTTAAATTTATGCATTTTTTTTATTTTTTTACTTTTTAGTCGTACGGATATTCAGATTCAAGTGTGTTAGCAGTAAATAATTTGAGTTTAAATATGTATGAAGGACAAATAACCGCTTTGCTGGGGCATAATGGCGCTGGAAAAACAACTACCATGTCCATATTAACTGGTATTAAGTGAATGTAATAATTATTTGGTTTGTTTATTTATTTTTTTTGTTGTTGTTATTAATAGGAATGTTTCCACCATCAAAAGGAACGGCGTTTATTAATGGATGCGATATTCGTACTGAAATTGACAAAGCTAGAAAAGATTTAGGACTTTGTCCACAACATAATATGTTATTTGATAGTCTGACTGTTAAGGAACATTTGGAATTTTTTGGTAAAGTAAGTTGAATATTTTTTACATGTTAAAAAATAGAAAAAAATTTTCATTAAATTTTTTTATAGTTAAAAATAGATTCAAATCATGATTTAAAGATAGAAGTAACTAAATTATTGAAGAAATTACAACTGCACGATAAAAAAAACGCATTTGCTGCGAATCTATCCGGAGGAATGAAAAGAAAATTAAATTTAGGCATAGCTTTAATTGGAGGACCAAAAGTAAAATGTTATTAAAAATTAATTGAATTCCTAATTTTTATAACATTGAAGATTAATTTTAGGTAGTAATGTTAGACGAACCAACATCTGGAATGGATCCTGAAGCTCGAAGAGAAATGTGGGATTTACTAAAAGAATTGAAAATAGGACGATGCATCTTACTGAGCACTCATTTTATGGAAGAAGCGGATGTTTTGGGAGACAGAATCGCCATTATGGCGCGTGGTCAAGTAGAATGTTGTGGATCTGCTTTGTTTTTGAAAAAACAATACGGTAACATATTTATATAAGGTTCGTTGAGTTTGGTTAATAAGTTTTATTTATTTAGGTGCTGGTTATCATTTAATGATTAGTCTTGAATTGGATTCACATGTGAATGAAATTACGAATATAATTAATAGTCACATTGAGAGTTCTTATTTGAAATCAAATAATGAATTGGAATTGTGTTATATTTTACCGTCGGATGAGACAGCGATTTTTCCTCGTTTGTTTGAAAAATTAGAAGTTAATTCCGAATTTTTAGGAATAAAAAGCTTTGCATTGTCTGTTACGACAATGGAAGAAGTGTTTTTAAAGTATGAGTCGATTATTATTATTTGTAATTGTAAAGTTTAATTTTTTAATAATAATTTTTTAGAGTTGGAGAAAAAATAGAAACGGAAAATGAAGATGGAGAAATAGAACAGAATTCTACAGTTTTTGGTTTAGAATACGAAAGTTCGAATTTAATTAGTATTTTTAAACTTATTTATTTATTATTATATCTGAATTTCAGATGATGTAAAAATTGTGTATAAAAATACTGGAATTTCACTCAAATTTCAACAATTTTACGGTTTATTATTAAAACGATTTTACTACACTCGTCACCGGTACATTCTCATCACAATTCAAGTAAATTCAAAACAAAAACGTTTTATTATAAAAATTTGAATTTTTTATTTACATTTACAGTTATTACTTCCCATTTTTACTATATTGATATTCCTTTATGTTAGTAACGCATTATTGCATTCATTCGATGATGATGATGAACCACCTCGTCTTCTAGATTTATCTCCGTATAAACATTGTGTTAGTTTTGTGCATCAGGAACCGGAAAATGACGTCAACATGTCTAAATATTACCGATCAAGTTTTCCCTCACGTTGTTCCGTTCGAAATGAAGAAAATCCAGTCGTGTATTTAAAAGAAACTGCCGTTAACGATTTTTCGTATTTTCGCGATCAAATTTTATTTGGCGCCGCTTTTTACCAGACAAACGAACATAATTTCATACACATTTGGTTTAACGGTCATTATTATCACACACTGCCGACCGTTTTGAACATAGTCCACAATGCACTTCTAAAGAATAATACCGGAAATGAGAAACTTTCGATTTCGGTCATAAACGAACCAATGTTGTCGAACAAAGAGCTTTATAATAATGATTATTTCGGTAGTCCTAGCAAAATAAATGCGACCGTTACAGCGATTTTAATGGGTATTTTTGTGCCTGTTGGTCTTTCAATGTTGGCTGCATCGTTTGTTGTTCTTCCTATTCACGAGAGAATCACTAAATGTAAACACATTCAATTTATGTCTGGTGTTGGTGGAACTTTATTTTGGATCGCGTCGTTTATTTGCGATTTTATTATGTGTTTTATTTCTAGTTGCATTGCAATTATTTTGTTCGCATCAATTGATAATACGAATATTTTCAACGCGGATAATTTCGGTAAAGAAAATACGTACTTAATACCACAAACGTCCTTATGACGTCCCTAGAACGTCCATAGGAAATCTAATTTTTTTATGACATCCGTAAGATATCTAATTTTCCTATGACGTTTTTTGGACGTTATGTAATTTATTTCAATTTCTAAAAAAAAAAAATTTATTTTTGTGTTCTCTTTGCAGCAATAATATTTTTAATTTTACTTTTACACGGATGGGCTTCGATTCCATTTACGTATTTATTTTCATTTTTCTTCCGATTACCGGCCACAGGATTTACAACAATTTCCATTGTAAATATTTCTACAGGTAATATGTGTACTTCATTTGGTTAAAACATTGTTTTATATATTTATTTATTAATTACTCTTAATTTTATTTAGGAATTATTTTATCCATTTGGCAATTTTTGAATGAAAGTGCTGGAAAATCAAGTGACTGGAAATGGTTATGGTCTTTAGTGCCTAATTACGTAGGATCAATAGCTTTTATGAAACTCGTACTTATTTCCGATTCAAATAATATTTGCAAAAATAGAAGTAATTCACTTTGCCACAATTTTTCACATCTACGATCGGAAAAATCGTTATATTTATTGCAATGTTGCCCTGGTAATAATTTGCCTGAATAATTAATAACTAAATTATTTTATTATTTTATTCTATTCTTTTAGGTATTTGTGGCAAATATTGTTTTAAAAGAAAGGAATATTTTGTTTGTGATTGGCCAGGTTTGGGATGCGAAGTAATAATGTTAGCGTTAGATGGCGTGCTTTATTTACTCATCGTTATTTTTATTGAAAGTTCGTATTTCTATAAAATATGTCATCTTTTTAATCAAGTTTTTCTACGGATTAAACGAAGAAATAAAAATGTAACGAACTCTGTCGACACAATTGATAGTGATGTACTGGAAGAAAAAGAACGCATTCACAACATCACGTGTCAAGATTGTATGTATTTATGTTTCAGGTTGGATAATATTTAATTTTTAACACTTTAATTTATTTTTATTTTTTAATTAGCTTCGATTAGATCTGATTATCTTTTGGTTCGAGATTTAACCAAATATTTTGGCAACTTAACTGCTGTTAATGAATTGAATTTTGGAGTTGAAAACGGAACTTGTTTTGGTTTATTGGGAATTAATGGCGCTGGAAAAACAACAACATTTCGACAATTAACTAGGGATCTTTTTATCGATTCTGGAGAGGCATTTGTGCAACAGTTCAGTATTACACGAAACCAAAATAAAGTAATTTTTATTAGAAAATTAAAATTTATTTTGAATTATGAATTTGAAATTTGAAATTTTAACCGTTTTTTTTATAGTATCTGTCCAACATCGGTTACTGCCCTCAATTCAATGCACTTAATGATTACTTAACAGGAAAAGAAATTCTAAACGTATTTGCAAATTTATATGGAATTGTGAAACCGCAGATTAAAAACACAATTGATAAAATTATCATTGATTTTGATTTAACAAATCATGCAAACAAACTCATTCTCGTTTACAGGTACGAATTCAAATTAAAAAATACCATTTTTAT
The DNA here is from genome assembly GCA_034687075.1 of Geophilus carpophagus. NCBI lineage: Eukaryota > Metazoa > Arthropoda > Chilopoda > Geophilomorpha > Geophilidae > Geophilus > Geophilus carpophagus. Next base: position 7,371 of record JAQFZN010001722.1, read on the forward strand.
TTAATTAATTAATTAATTAATTAATTAATTAAATTATTTTTTTAATTTAGTGGTGGAAATAAGCGAAAATTAAGCACTGCTTTGGCTTTTGTTGGCCAACCGGCAGTTGTATTTTTAGATGAACCTACGACCGGTGTTGATCCAATGGCGAGAAGAAAGATTTGGAACATGATTAAAGAGACAAACAAAACTGGCACAGCAATTGTTCTTACGTCACACAGGTAAAATATTATTATTTTAAATTATTTTAATATTTTAATATTTTAATTTCAGTATGGAGGAATGTGAAGTTTTATGTTCTCGTGTTGGAATCATGGTGAATGGTCAATTCGAGTGTCTTGGAGGAATTCAATATTTAAAAAATAAATTCAGTCAAGGTTACACCATTTTAGCCAAACTTAAGCAGCAGTCAACACCTGGCGGCCATCTTGAGAATAATGAAAATCAAAATAAATTACAAAGATTTATTGAAATGAAATTTCCAACTGCGACTCTCAAAGATGTGCATCAGGTTAAAAAAGTTTTTAAATTTAAATTAAAGTGTAAATATTAATTATTTTTTACAGGGTTTAGTTCATTACCAAGTTAAAGATCCAAACACAAAGTTAACTGAATTATTTGTTACCATGGAAACTGCGAAAGATCGGTTTGATCTCGAAGATTATTCAGTTACTCAAGCCACACTTGAACAAGTATTTCTTTCATTTGCACGAAAACAAAGAGGAATTCAAACTGAAATTTAAATCCAAGTATTAATCGTTTAGTGCCTTTAATACGAGATAACTCTTAATCTATGCAATATGAAACGAAATTTTAAGCCAAACAAATGTAAATTATTCTATTATTTATTGTAAGTACTTAAATTTTGATTTTATAAGTTTTTTAAACTTAAAATGTATTTAAATAAGAAATTTGATAAAATTTATATATTCTAGTCATTTAAAAATTAAAAATAGAATGTAATATAAAATTTTTGAAATTATTTTATTAGTTTTTATAAATTTATGTATTAATTGTTATATTGTATTAAAATTTGTCGAGAATTGTATTTTATACACTTTAATTTCAAGTTTTTACTAAGTGGGTAACACGAGGAACAAAAGATAAAAAAATAAGTAGGTCAAATGGCCTAAGATGGAGAGATTATAGACCCCCACAAAAGGAAAAACGAATTCTAACGATTTAATGAAACCATTTCTATACTTTGAATTCACAAACTATACAAATCTCTGGAATAATTTTCTTAATTTACTTTTACATAAAATTATAATTAATTTTCTTATAAACCACGTGCGTAATTTTTATTTGTTTTATCTTAAATGATAAATAAAACAAACTGAAATAATTGTCTAATTTAAAACCTCGTTTGTATTTTAATTCAAGGACCTTTGAATCTTATGTACAGACCTGCGCAATGTGATATTTAATTCCCTTGTTTACATTTGCTAACAGCTGCTGTTCTTTATACATTAAACTTAAATAAATTTTATGTAAGAAATGCAAAATATTTCTACCTACAAGCATTAAATTTGGTATAAATTTCAAGATTTTGTTTTATTTATGATGTGCACATGTTTTTTTTATTTTTTATTAATAGAAAGCTGCTTTCGATCAGATTATTTTAGATACTTTCCAGTTCCAACTGGATTTTTTATGTACATAAATTCTTTTCGAAATAAACTTTGTAAATAAAATGTAATTGATAATTAATCCTTTGATACTGAAGCGAAGTTTCTTCTTCACTTTCTTTATCACTTTATCTTAAAAATACACATGTTTGCGATATGAATGATTACGCGATTAAAATATTAAAAATGAAATGAAATGAGACATCAAGAGAGAAAGTCGTTTAATAAAAACAAGGATAAAGTTCAGATGACGTAATCTTTGCTGAACCTTCAAATTATTTTGCCTTGTTCGTTCAATTTGGGTCACGGGTACGTGACTCGAATCTCGTGACATTTTCTTGTTTATACTTATTTTGAATTCATTTATAAAGAATTTCACGTTATATAACTATCGGTATTAATTCGATACATCACATCATATGTTGAAATTTCAGGTGTATGTTTACTCTATGACGTCATTTAGAAACCATTAAATGAATAATCAATATTTATTTGCATTATCAAGGGCAATGTTAAGATAAATATTTATTAATCTTTATGCAATTTATTACAATAGATGCTAATTTTATATTTTCCCTTATCCGTGACTCATGCCTGGATTTTAATTTAATCATAACTGTAAATAAATTAAATAAAAAAAGAAAACATTTCCGCTTGAAATTTGTTTTCTTCCACTAACTTTACATTTAATACACTAAACACGCTGATTGGTGAATACAAGGGGTGTGCCTTTACTTCAACCAATCCGCATAAAGTTTACTAAAATCAACCACGACGTCACAGTAGAACAACACATTTCCCAGTTCATGTCCCTTAAAAGTGAAAATGAAGTGAGCTGAGCAGATTGTGCAGATGTTTTCGTGCTTTTGTTATATCATCCTTACCGATTAACATCAGGTAGGTTAAGAAAAACTATTTACCTAATTTCCTACAATAATTTATAAAATATTGATACATTTTTTAATAGAAAAGAAAATATTAAAAATTGCAACGAAACCTGTTGATAGTTTTTTGCAATGGCAGCGATGGAAGTTTCTGGATCAGCGCAGATTTGCTTTTCTAAGGACCGTTCATGGTTTCAAGGACAAATAATCACCGATGACGATTGCCAATTTACAATCAATGGAATCCGATGTGAAAATGCGAGTGAAATTATCTCGGATGAGTCGGACGAAATGTATAAAATGTGTTTGCACGACCATGAACAATTTCTGAGCTACACTTTACAAAACGTGAAAAAAACGAGAAAACAAATGAACATCAGTCTCGATTCAACACAAGTGCATTTTGAATCTCAAAAACAATATCGTGGACAAAGAGCTGATATTATGATTCAATGTGTTTTGCCTGATTTAGTTGGAAGGGATTTGGATTTATTTGTAGGTAAAATGAAGATAGTTTATGATGAAAAGCAAACACGTCTTATTCCTTATCCCACGTGGTCAAGTTAAAAATGTTATCTCATCACGCCATTCGACATTTTTAACTTGAGCCCGGGATTAAAGCTTTTTTTTTATTTTTATTTTTGCTTCTTAATTTACTGGGCTTAATAAATGATTGTGTAATTAGTTTACTTACAAATTTTGCATTAGTTATGTAAATAAAATTTTTTAAATATTTTTTTCTTCAACTATTTGGTTTATTTAATTTACATGGATTTAAAAAAAAGAAACTTCATAATTTTTGAAAAAATTTAGATTCCAGTATAGTTTTGAATGAGTGTGACGTCACACATGACGTTGTCTTCAATTGTAAGTGTACTGGAAAACCGAATTTTACTGTTTATCTACATGTGTTGTTAGTTTTCATTTTCGTTCATAGATGACGATAAATTTCGATTTAAAATGGTTTTCGGCACGAATTTTTTATCTTTTAGACTGTCCACTTTAGTTGTATCAACATTGAGTATTTCATTTAGCCTTCTTTCTTCTCGTTCTTCTTTCGTACTTCTCCTATTTACCCCTGGATCACGTTTAGCCGTTAAAACACCTTCGATTTGGTAACCTATGAATCCGATTACTAATGCTGCTGGAAAGGTTACATACGGTGCATATGTCCTCAGAGCCGCCATTATTATTGGCAGCATGTTCACGCTTGAGTATTTTTACGATAAAAATCTGTATTGAAATGTAGGCAAATTTAGAATTAATAAAAATTATTAATTACTGCTATTTTACTATATATCAAGCACTGACTTGAAACACTCAGAACATGGAGTAATATCCTGTCGACTATTGTCCTCTAGTGGCAAATTGTGAAACTTATTAAAAGAAACATGAATGTGACTCATTCGAGCTCATTAAATTTTTTTTTATTTTAAAGGTCAATATTGTTCTGACTTATTAAATACCACATGAAAGAAATACGTTACGTCACGCTAGTAAAACAGGCTTGGCCTGTTTTTGAAACTAATTACAATTATATAACTTTCAAAAATTACCACACAATGGCGCTTTACAAAACCCAGAACCAAATATTCAACATTTATCTAAACAAACACAAACTTTTCCCATTCCAAATCCATAACTAAAAATAGTAACAAACCACATAAATCGATTTTCCACGGGTCAACAAATCCATAAATCAGCACAAGGGTAAAAATATAATAACATTTATTTTTAGAAGCAGACCAATAATAATTCGTCAATCGACACTAGATGGCATTCAGCATTTATTTTTTCGGCCGATGAAGGAATCTGAGTGTGATCCTGTCCGATGACGACGATAACGATATAAATCCGCCCCGTTCTTCGATTTGTAAATAATTTTATATTTAGTAACCACGTGCAATTGGTAAGTAGCAATTGATTAGTTGTCAGTTAGGAGTATAAATTTGAAAAGTGAAAACAGTTCCATCGTAGGTGCAACTGGAATATCCTATTCTTGAAACCAGTGACTCACACAACAGCGGCAGACATTTAATTAAGAAAAAACGGACAAAAAATTGAAATAAATGAATAATGAGTTCGAACAAATGCGAAAACCAAATGGCATCGGACATTTCCGAAGAGAAATCAGCCGTCGTGATGAGTAACAAACTGGGACTAAATTTTTCGGACCACAGAGAACACGTGCACGATCCACTTATCGGATGCACGGTGGAAAATTGTTCGTTTCGTGTGGACAGTGAGGAATTAGCGGATTCGGATGACGAAGCGAATGCGGCCAATAGTATCATGTTGCATGGCACCGGTTTTATTCAGTCTTCGGTTCACGAGACGTTGATGAACCGAAGATCGGATTCGGACTCGAGTTTAAGTAGTTTTACTAATTTAACGTCGGCTTGTTCGGATAAAATTGAGGAATTAAAAGCGGAGGAAGTTAGATGGTTTTATAAACATTACAACGATAAGAAATGGGTTCCGTTTTTAGGCTACGATTCGTTGCATTTAGAGGAACGATATCGGAAATTAAAGAAAATGGAGGGACACGAAATTAAAGATGCTTATGATGAGTTAGGTGATGAGAAAATATATGTTCGTGGTGGACTTTATGAAACTGATGTCAAATCTCGAGTTTGTACTTCGATTTATTGGGCTGGTAAGGATTTGGAGATGAATTGGGATTTCCAGTTCACTTGTGAATAGTTACAACGCCATTGATTACGTTGGACTCGTTCATAAGTGTACTAGAATTTCGAATTTTACTTTTTTTGGTATAAAATCATTTTTAATGTTTTTTTCTTTTATTTTTAGGTGAGGAATTTACGATTATGAGAGCAACTTGGTTTCATGACGGAACATGGCAACCTTTAGATGAACATTCTGCTGAGCAGATTGAAAGTGCACATTTAAAAAAATTTCTTGGATCAAAGTGTTCCGATTATACACTTTTGACTCCTTCCAAAGGAGCTAAACCTGGTAAATTCAACGGACAAATTTTTTCAAATTCAAATAAAAATGCAATAAACTTATTATTTTTAGTGATTTTGAATGTACAACTAACAAATTTCCATGTCGATTGGAATGGGCCTCGTGAAGTTTTTTTATTCAGCGAAGCAACACCATCGAAACTTGTTCGTTCATTTAGTCAGAGAATTGGACTCCAAAAATGTATATTACACAATTTAAATATTTAAAATTAATATTATTACAGTAGACTTGTGGTTATCATTGCATGCATGATCGAAATGCACAGATAATGGTGTTACTTAACAAAAATTTCACTAAAAATCTGTTTTTAAATTTTTTAAACGTAAAATGACATCATAACACATTTTATGATGTTTGCATTGAAAATTAATCTGTGGATAATCGGAAGTGTCCTCAATTATTATTATTATTGATTATTGAATATAATTTAAAGCTGGTTATCGACTTCATCGAGGTTATTCGGAAGAAGCCACAGCTACTGACAAACCTGCTGATATCACGCACCTTATCTTTGTTATACATGGGATCGGTCAGAAAGGAGAAACGAGTAAAATAATACGTAATTGTTCAAAGTATGTCATAATAATGATAAATTGTACAATCATTTTTATTTGATTATCTTTATTTTTTTCTTTTTTTAAGGTTACGCGATTCTGTTAATTTTCTCAAGAAAAAATATTTTCAGGCTTTAAAAGATTCTGAAGAACGTTCTGAATTTTTTCCAGTTGAATGGAGATCAAATTTAAAATTAGATGGAGGTTAATGCGCAATTTCATCATTTTTATCTTAATTTTCTTTTTAATAATGTTTAATTATTTTATTTTAGATACGGTTGAATCGGTTACGCCTCATAAAATTCGAGGTTTGAGAGAACTTTTGAACCGCACTGCTATGGATATTATGTATTATACGAGTCCAATGTATCGTACAGAAGTAAATGACTGATTAAAGTTCATTTGGTTTGATCTTTGATCATTTATTTTTGATTTTAGATTGTGAACTGTTTATCCAACGAATTAAATCGATTGTATCGAATGTTTTGTCAACGGAATCCTTATTTTGAAAGTGGTGGAGGAAAAGTATCAGTTGTTGCACATTCGCTCGGATGTGTCATCATGTATGATATTTTAACCGGTTTTAATCCGGTGCAATTATATTTAAAAGATTTGGTGGTAAATATCATTTATTATTATTTTTTTAAAGTTTTAATCATATTAAAATAGAATTTGTTTTTTTTTTTTATTTTTAGGCTGAATCGAGTAGAGATTTAGGTTCCGAAGAGCGGAAAACCACGCAACAGTTAATGGATTTAGAAGCGTCATTACTTGAACAAGCTTCTAAACCGAAGGAATCCATGACTGATTTTACGGTTTGAAGTTTTT
>JAQFZN010001723.1:0-14240 GCA_034687075.1 Geophilus carpophagus
ATGTCCTGAAAAATGGATACCCAAAAAAGACTACCCATATTTTTTAACCAATTGGGAAACAGAAAATTGTTCAAATGCATCATTAATTGATGAAATCATAACCATTCTACTTTACGATACAATAGAAAAAAATGTTGTCTGCTTCAATGAAACTATATCAGGTTTACTTCATGTTTATCCTAATATAACTATATTATTAGCAGTGTATAATTCTTCTTCTTGTAAAGAAACTTGGCCTTTAAATGTGAAAAAAGTTGTTGTCAATCAAACCCATACTCCAGGTCAAGTTTGGAATACATTAATATCTAAAGTTAATACTAAAACTATTCTTATTGGTCGCCATTTAAATATGTACTTACCTCTTCTCAGTCCTTTGGAACGACTTCTTAGAGTTATATCCTCTGATCCTCAAATTAAAATTGCTGGTGGCTCCATCAGAAACAAAACTGGACATTGGTTGATTGGCTGCTTTCAGTCGAGAATGCTCAACTATATATTACAATACGATGACGGATATTACAGATCAAAAAACGAGTGCATGTATTGTAATTATCTTATAAGTCCATTTGTGACATACACAACTCTTCTTCAAGATGTAACTTTCGATGAAACTTTACAAGAAAACTGTGTTTTTGAAGATTTATTTCTAAGAATAATTCAGAAGAATTACTCAGTGGTCAATTGTCCTGATGTAATGTTCTTAGCAGATGAAAATTGGACAAGAAAAGAATCTGTTAAAAAATCATGGATTCAATTAGCTACTAAATGGAATCTCAATAAAGTCCGTTTACCAAATTCACTACATTCTTATACATGTGAGGAGGTTAAAATTTCGTGTAAAAACATTGCTAAGAAAACGTCATCTTTTCTTATTCCCATTTGCTGTGTGGAACAGTTAGCTAAAGCTGTGCATTTTTTCCACGATTTTGCTGTAGAGAATAATTTGCGCTATGAATTGCAAGCTGGATCAGTATTGGGAGTGGTTAAAATGTATGATTTTATGCCCTGGGATCTCGATGGTGATTTTATCTTTTTTGCATCTAATGCTTCTTTTTATCAAAACTCAACTGCTAAGTTTATTGAGAAAGGATTTAAACTTGGTGATTTTAAGATTAAGTATAAAGATCCGTATTTTCAGCTTTATTCCCCCGATCTGCGTGTTGAAATGTGGGGATATAGACGTTTTGCATCTGATAGATTTTATCCGGAATTATTTTTATCTAATCCTACAAAGGTGTTGTTTCATGGTAAATGGATAAATGGTCCTATTAATCCTGGAAGTTATAGTAGAAATAGGTATGGAATTGAAATGTTAAAACATTCTCATAACTGGTCTCAGTTGAAGTTTGAAAGTAGTTGGGTGCCATATAGCGCGGGATATTTTAAAAAATGTATAGAGCCAACTAATCATGCTTGTTTAGATAAGTTTAATGCTGATGGAAATATTCAATTTAAAGTTCCGAATGAAAAAATGTGTCGCCAAATTTGATTTTTAATGTAATAAACTTTTTTGTGAATTTGGTTCTTATTTATTTACAAATATTTCTGTTTTTAAAGTGTAAATTGGCGACTTAACAAGTGCTAGTACGCCATCTGTTGATAGATTTAATTAACCTTACATCCCAGTGCTAAGTTGCAGACTCCCGATTATCCTTCTTTGTAATTGAATAAACATCGATTATGAATGTTTATGTATACAAACAGATGTACAGTAGACTTTTAGTATAAGGTTTATAATTACACAAAGAATGTTTTATGTAGATAAAACTAAGACGAAAAGTCTAAGCTCTTAAATTACGAAATCCAATCTTATTTTGGCTAAAAGCGTTTGTTAATTATTTTTAAAATTCCGATTGAAAAAGTATTAGTGAACTTGAATTTATTTTTTTGAGGGTGTATATAGAAAAAGGTTGCAATATATCAACACTAACTTTAATTTCTATAAATTAATGAAGTCTCACAACACCTCCAGAATATTTAAACTAATCTAAACTAATTTAAACTAAATTAACATATAACATGCATCATCTATTTATATTCCTTATTTGTTCATATTTACAAACTAATTTCTAGGAAATATATTTATTTTGCTTATTCAACATTCCATAATATGTTTATTTAAAACTTTTCTAAACACTCATATTAAATTCCCATTACCTCATAAATCACATATGAGGCTAATTATAATTAAAGCTAGTAATTCATTTACAAATCATCATTACTGAAAGAGTCACATTTGTGTGCGTCATACATTTGCAAATAATCTTGCACTTTCTTAGCAATTTTAAATATTCATTTCATATTTTGCGATAACAAGTGTCATATAATACCTCAGATATATAGCTGAAAGCCTTTGAATAATCTATATGCAGTTTAGAACATCACATTACTACAATGTTTTCTCTATCTGCATCGTTCATATTTCTAACAACTTTACAATTAAGTGAATGTTGGTCACTGTGGGATTTTTTTAATAACGCGGAGGTACCGGACATTCAAGATGTAAAAGAAGCCGTTTTTAATAATATTTTGGCAAATTTAGATCCGCATAATAAATTGCCATCAGATCAAGTTGCTCTGTATCACGATTTGTATACGACACTTGATCTGAAGACAATCGATCCTGAAGCTTTTATGGATGTAGTAAGTACACTAAATTATTTAAATTCTTGGTTTATTTTGTGAATGATATAAGTGCTGTACAAATGAAATGAAAAATAAATATTTTATTTAAATGTTTCATGTCAGCAATATTAAACCTTGATTTGATACTTGGTAGATTAAGAATTTCACTACTAACTCACATTTATACATCCGGGAGATATGGATATTTTAGAAACTTAACACGCAAAAAAATTAAAAATTTGGAACTTAATACTTTGCTCATTACGTAAACCATTTCATTTGAGAATTGTATATGTAAACAATTTAATTAAAAATTGCAATTTACTTTGAAATAAATAATATAATTATTTTTCTAGGATGAAATAATTCACTATCACGGTTACCCGGTTGAAACATATACAGTACAAACAAGTGATGGATACATCATCACAATTCAACGAATTCCTCACGGTAAAAATGGACCAAATATAAACAACACAATAAATAGAAATCCGGTGCTTATACAACATGGAGTTTTATCTTCTTCCGCAGCGTGGGTTAGCAATACACCAGATAAAAATTTACGTAAGTAATTTTCTTAATAAACATATTTCACTTATAACGTTTTATTATTTGCAACTACTGTAGCATACATTTTAGCGGATGCTGGATATGATGTTTGGCTGGGAAATGTTCGTGGAACTTTATTTGGTCGAAAAAATGTATTCTTTTCGCCAGATGATGAACAATTTTGGAATTATAGGTAAAATTTAATTTACCATAACTTGTAAAATTATTTTATCTATGAATAATTTTACATTTTTCTCTAGTTTTGATGAAATTGCAAAATTTGATATCCCAGCCATAATCGATAAAATTTTAAATGTTTCTGGTTCAGAACAAATTTACTACGTTGGTCATTCAATGGGCACTACAGTCATGTTTGCATTATTATCTACACAACCAAAATATAATAATATCGTAAGTATTGACAAATTGAGAAACGTTAATTATTAATAATTACTATAATTAATTATTTATATAGATCAAAGGAATGATTGCTATGGCACCTGTAGCTTATGTTAGTAACATACAGAGTCCAATTAGATACTTAGCGTACATCAGTCCGGGCATTAGATGGATGTTACAGTATTTAGGAAACGGTGAATTTTTATCAAATCATCAAGTTGTCAAACTGTTTGCTAGAACAGTGTGCAATTCTCCACTTCGTCCTTTGTGTGAAAATGTTGTTTTCGTTCTGTGCGGATATAATAAAGATCACATGAATTCAGTAAGTTTGAATAATCTCATCCTGGTGATTTGACTCATCTGATGATAAAAATTTTAGACTAGACTTCCTGTTTTTCTACATCATACACCAGCAGCAACATCTGTTCAAAATGTTGTACATTTAGCTCAAGTATGCACTTTACTGATATATATTTATTGAAGTAAGTAAAACTTTGTCAATTTTATGCAGATGGTGCGATCTGAGAAGTTTCAATTTCACGATTTTGGCTATTACGAGAATTTAAAACGTTATAGACAGGTAAATTTAATAAATTTGGGTTTAGATGAAAAGAAGATAATATTTTTGTTTATTAAATTGCAGTCAACTCCACCATTATACAATTTATCAAAAATAACAACTCCAGTTGCTCTTTTTTGGAGTGATAATGATTATTTATCTGATCCAATTGATGTGTCAATGTTAGCGCTGCAATTAAACAACGTTGTTTTAAAGTATCGAATTCCATACGATAAATTTAGTCATTTGGATTTTGTTTGGTCACTCAACGTAAAATCACTCGTGTATAATAAAATACTTGACACACTAGTTAAATTTTAAAAGCATTAAATTTATTCTATAAACAATATCTTTTTGTTATGAATTAATATAGATTATTAAAGTTTCATTTAATAATTTTACAAACATTTTAGACAAATTAATTTTTCATTAAAATTAATTATACATGTATAACAATATTTATCTCAAAAACAAATAAGCTTAACAAACATATTATAATAATTGTTTATTATAATAAGCGATTTGGTTGTGTAAGGCAAGAGCATGTATTGTTAAATAAATTGTGTAAAATGTGCTTCATAAGCCAATATCAATATAATTTATATTTTATTCAGTTGCAATATTAATAATTGAAACAGATATGTGCAGAGCACAACAACATTCATACAATTTCGTAAAAATTAAATGATTATTAAATATATTTTACATTTACGTGTATTATTGGACTTTTGTATGAATACTGATGATCATTTTATGCAGTTATTTTATAATTTACATCATAAAAGATAAATAACTGAGTCTTTAATTATTAATAATGTAATTTGTAAACTAAATATAAATTATCATTATTAACATGTCTCTGAATTCAATTTACACTCTTTCTTGGTTTCAAATATTAATTTGATTTTTAGTGCACAGTAGATTCCCGATTATCTGGGATCGGTTTAACCGGTTGAAGACATGTTCAGCATGGAATTCGTCAAATTTCTATCAAAGATGAAAACTTAGCGCAAAGTGGCAGCTGTGAAATTTAAGCTTTACTTCCAAGATTTGATCGATAAAGATGGTTTTGCGCCGGAAGAAATTTATAACTCAGATGTTGGAAGTGTTTGCCGTAAAAAAAAAATCCGATCCATCCCAGATAATCGAGTCTCCTACACAAAAAAAAAATAAACAAAACTTTTAATCATGGAACAAAAAATTGTAAATTACCATCACCGATAAACCTCTCTGCACAAGCATGATGCCCTTGTTTCGGACATACATTAAATATTCCTGCTTTGTACAGATCCCAACTATTCTTTTGACCAGCTAGTCTCCAATGATGCGCATGTTGCAAGCACTCAACACCATAACGATTACGTACAAAAAGACCAGGATTTGCAGGCGAGTACATCCACACACCATTCATTTCAGCTTTTGTAGTCACATTTCTTAATTCAGAAGGTAACAATTCGTCAGATAAATAGTCCATTCCAAACAATTCTATACCCTGCTCAGGAGTCCATAGTGTCATGTAACCACCAGTCATTCTGTAATGTTTTGTACTATATTCTGGTTCGCTTATTATTTCTAACCGGAAGCCATTTTTTTCAATTAAATCTTTCAAACCTACTATTAATTTATGCTGAGTTGATAAGTAAACTAAATCCCCATCCACATCCCATGGCAAAACTCCTCTCGTCTTTACGACACCCACAACAGACCCACTATCTAATTCTAATTTGAATTTATGCTTTTCAGCAAGAGTTTGCATAAATTTAAAGGCATTTACATAATCATCAATACAACATTTAGGTATGAGATGAGTTTTGGCAGCTTTATCTGATGTTTTGCAAGAGATTTGAATATCATTACATGAAAAATTTAACTTTGTTTTAAAATTGGAATTCAAACTAGGTAAGTTTATATAATTTAATTGCCATTTTATGGCCATTGGTAACCATTTTGGTCTATTGTAAGATAAACTTTGTGTAGAAAAATACATAACATCAGGACAGTTGAGAATTAAGGCTCCTAAGTTCCTTACTCGAGTAAATAGATCTTCATAAACAACTTCAGAAGGCATTTGTTGGTCAAAGGACACTTTGTCTTTTAAAAATTTAGTATCAGCCACAAAAGGACCAAGTACATAATCACAAAACATGCATTCGTTTTTAGATGAATGATAACCTTCTTGGTATTCTAAAACATAATTTTTCATTTCTGTTTGGAAACAACCAACTTTCCAATGTCCACTTATATTCCTTATAGCACCACTCACTATTTTAATCCTTGAATCAATACTAAAAACACTAATTTGACGTTCAAAACGTGCAAATTCATTTAAATGATTCAAATTTCTTCCAATAAAAACATATGAAGTGTTGACATTATTTAATAACGAGTTCAAAATCTTTCCTTCCGAGTCTGACGCACTGAATGTAACTTCTTTAATGCGACTCGTATCAAGATGTTTAAGTCGACATTCATCATACCGATTGGCAATTATTATATGGACAGATGGATAATATTGTTTCAAACCTGACAATATCCAAGATAAATAAGTCGAACAACTCCCATAAGGCAATGGAGTTGGTAGTAATAAAACAGTGAGTAAATTCTTTAAAGAAACATCTCCGCAAGGCCGAATCCACCCAGTTTCGTAAAGCGGGTAACCGATGGAGTTATTTGCATATACTTCTGCACACACATCTGGTGACTTATCTTGAACCAATGTTGAAAGTTTGGGGTTTAATTGCCAAATAGTGGATTCAATCGAAGTTAATGTCTCTTGAAAAGGAGGTATTCCCTGAGAGAGTGCTAGTTCTAGTTGTACTTTAATGACTTTAAGACGTTGCGCTACATCTTGTCTGAGAGCTCCTATGTCACATCGAGTGTCTTGTTCTTCAAAATGGAGCTCAAATACACGGTTGTATAGGAAAGAGAAACCTATTGTTGAGTAGATGGCGTATAAACTTGAGGCGACAATTAAGAGAAAGAAAAAAAAGAAGTACATTCGTGATTGCATTCTAGTAGAGCGTCTATTAAGATAAGAAAAGATATAGTAATGAATAAAAAATAATAAAGAATGTATATAATTATTACATAAACCTGCATACCTAAAAGTTAAAAACATTTACCTTCTAACCGAGCTTAGTTTCATTGAAAATTGAACCTTTACAGGAAAGGCGGTTTAATTACGTAATGTAGGAATTTCCTACTAGGAAACAAGAGTAAGCGATCGTAATTTCCGGTAAATGTAATTATGTATTGCAAATAATCATACGTCACGATAACGATATCAAGAAATCCGACCTCTCTAGTTTTTAAAATGATAAAAATTATTTTATTTTTTAGTAGTTTTTCATACGAAATTAGGGCTCAGATTGTACCCGAGCAAACCGGAATGATGTTCCAGTTAATGAAATTTTCAAAAATATTGTTCCGGTTCCTGAAAAAATTTTTTGGCAATAATTTTTACGTTTGTCTTTATATTTTGCATTTTTATTTTATCAAAATGCCCATTTATTTCTTTATTTTTGTTTAAGTTCACAAAAATTTCTAAGTTCCATTTCGAGGCCTATACAAAATAAATTGTTATTGAACTTTTAAGTTATATATTTTAACTCAACAATCTAACCAGCTGCTCAATTTTAAATTTAATAGTTTTCCAAAACAATTGTAAGAGAATTTTAAAAAAAGACAAAAGGGGGTTCCTCTGAATGCACTCAGCAGATGATTATCATCTAAATAAATAATAATATAAAACATTTCCTTCATTAAATTTATTAATAAAATCTCTAATCTGGATCTAACATTTGTACTGTTTTTCTGATCCATAAGAAGGCAAAGAATTTTTCAGGACAATCCCGATTGGGTTAATACGCACAATCTATTTGGAAAAAAGAACAATTTTCTGAATGTGTTTCATCATTGAACACATTTTAAGCCATATAGAACATTCAGGATTTTCCTGATTTGACATGTTAATCCTGAATTTTTCTGGTTTAATTTTTTTTTATTAGTCAAAAGTATGAAATTATGTTTAAAACTGCAATAATTTAAAATATGCTGTAATTTAAGCCATAGTACAGATCTAGCCAACCATTTCATTTTTTTAATAAGGAAATATTCATTTGTGACACTTTTAAACCTTGGAAACGTGTTCAGGAGCATTCACTTGATAAGGTAGAATAAATATGGAAAAGACTAACGATAGGAGTTAATCTATAGAAACTTTTTTTTAACTTTTACTTTTCACTAGAATTTTTATTTTGTTTTCAATCGCTATATTTACATGTGCAGAATAATTCTGGAATATTCATGATCTGGGAAAAATTCTTTACATGTAAGCAAATAAAACAAACGTGATAAAATGTAAAAAAAAAATATTCCTGTAGAAAGAGTCAAAATATTTCTCAAAACAGGAAATATTTTAATCTGCACAAAGATCTCATTTCCATTTCAATTTGTTTTCAAAAATGTTGTTTTATCGAAGTCAGAGTGGTGTCAAAAAAGTGATTTTAATATTGCAATTATCCTATATATTGCTTAATTTTTACTAAAAAAAACTAGCAAAATAGTAAGTATCAACAAGAAAATCAGTTTTGTTGATCACATGTCTTAAATCAGAAGAAACCAGAAGTTTCTTGAGAAAGCATGTATGTGAACATGCAGAAAAACCGAAATATTCTGCCCATGTATACATAGTGAAAATATATATAGTTCTAATAGCTGTCTCTAGAAAATTGTTCCCCTACTTAATAATAGGAAGCGCCCTAGAAATGAATAACACCTGCTTTAAAATAATAAAATACTATATAAATAAAAATAATTATTTAATAACATTTCCTATTCATTAGTAAAAACACTAAATCTTTTGAAAAATACTCTTTCCAACGCTTATTTATCTATTATTATATTACGTAGACTTGAGTGCATGAAAGGGTGGAGCTCCAAGGCTATTACAACCATTACAAAAATAGCGCCGGTACTCGTCCTTGAACATAGGGTTAAATAATAAATGTTAATAGACAAATTAATTCTTAATTAAATTTAAAAAATACGTGCTAATTTCAAAGAAAATAATTTTAATTATTGATATTAAAAAAGTCCTTTCGGTATAAGGAGTTTGTGAACCATAAATAAACATTTTAACACCCAATGCAAAATACACGCTTTTTTAACATTACCTTTTAGCATGTAAGTAGTTTTCAAAAACCAATTGATTTTTGCATCAAGAATCTTCTATTTACCACATGATATTTAATTTGATTCGCCATCAGCCATGTTTATGAATACGCCAAAACAAAAAAATAATAAAAACCATCTGGGTGGGTCCTGAAATGCCTATGTCCCATTTTCGAGCTTCGGTTGCCATGACGATGTAAGAGAAACAAGATAGGGAAACGTAATCAATCAATTTAAACATTTATTGTAATGGGTATATCATTAGTAATGGTGAACATTAAAATATGAGCTCGTTAAATAAGTTTACATTAGATTAAATTTAGTTTTACCTCTAAGAATGATGGTAAGCGCAGCGTGTGATAAAGTACAAATATAACAACGACGCACGCGCCGAACTCTTTACGTTGTGCGGGAACGGAAGGATTGTGCTTTAAAAGTGAACTGGAAATAGTCAAATCAAAGTCTCGTTACTTTGAGTGTGGTTACAAACTTCATATTTTATGAATTGATACTTGAATTTCCGTATACATTGTGTAGTCTTCAAAATTGACTCGTTTTTTTTTTAATTTTTCCGGTGTTTTATTTTTTATTTTATTCATTAAAATTTTAAATTTTAATTTTAAACTAAAAATAAAAGTAATTTCATTTAGTAACACAAAATAGAAAAAACCCAAAGTTGTTTTCGTTCTTGTACTTGCGAGATGAAATTGATAAGTTGCGTGCATTCTTATCAATTCTAATAAAAATAAAACAAATCAATTAACCATTTTAATCAAATAACAGTTTGAGCAAGAATTTATTAAAGCTAAACAATATTTTATAAATCTGTTTTGATAAAAGGAAATCGATTTCTAACTTGGTTGAGTTCTGAGCTTGTTTTGGCTAAACCAAAACTATAATTTTATATCGAAATAAAATTCATAATATGTATCTAAAATAGTAAAAAATTAGTATTTCATCATAATAATGTATGACAAAGTCATTAAAAATCAAGGTGAGATTAATCATTAAGCACAATAAGCTCGTGCCAAGGAAGGGGAAAAACAGGGGCACTTAAAAGATTTAAGTGCTTAGGGCCTGTAATAGTCTTAACCACCCCTGTCAAAAATCCTTAAACTGCTCTTACTTGTACATTTCAGTTATAGCAGTTTCTCTGCGTAACTCATCATTAATATTTTAAACCATAATTCATTAAACGTCTTGTAATTCAGTATATAACCATGAAGGATTTCATCTTGCTCTAGAATTTTTAATGGATTTTCCTTGTTTTGTGAATTTAATATTTGTGAAAATTTTAAAGTTTCGAAAATAACTGCGAATAACTGCAGAAGTACTTTATCAACAGTAATTCATGTATACATTAGGGGATATCTTGGATATGATTGGGGCACAGAAATGTTATCAGAACAGATTATTATTTGTGGTTTGAGGTTAAAGAGCAATTACTAAGTGTGGTAATGATTCTAAGAATTCAATAAAATGCTATTTGTACTTATGTTTTGTGAATAAATAAAATGTACATAGATTAAGGAAGATTTCAGACAATTTATTCCAAACGTTCATGATATTTTTGTACAAAAAACTCAAAAGCATTTTTTTATCATATAATGCTCAAATATTTAAGTTAATATTTATTATTACGCTTTCCTCATTTGCAACCTCCTGCTTAAGAAAATAAACACGTGCATCACAAAATAATTTTCCCAAATTAGTTCTCAAAGAACCCAAAAGTATAAAATTAACACACAAATAACAATGGCGCCTCCAGCTGCTTTCGCATACATAGAACGAAGATTAAGATATCTGGCATCTTTCTTATATTTTTGAGATAAAATTGATAAGTTGCTCGCTTTGTTATCCAATTCTAACAAAATTAAAACAAATAAGTTAAACCTTTCAATCCAATAATATCAAGTTTGTGCAAAACAAATTTTTAAAATCTGACTTAATAAAAAAAAAATAAAATTCTATATCTAATTTAATCAAATTGTGAGAATGCATGAGTCATTCGTGATTTAAATGTATACAATAATTTCCTATCAAAATAAAACAATGTAATGCACAAACTCACTAACAAATCCTCAAATTGTTCATTTAATTACCACTTATAGCTGTTCCTCTCTGTAGCACGTCATCAATATTTTGGACCATAATTCTTTGAACATCTTGCAATTCGGTATTTAACGTTGAAAGATTTCGCCTTGCTCTGGAATCCATAAAGGACTTTTTTGCTTTTTGTATATAAGTGTCTAGAAATTTGAAAATTTCCAAATTTATCAACAACAAAAAAATAACAGGTTATTCTAACACGAAAGTGCTTTAAGACAGAAAATAATTCATAATGTGAACCCGCTTTCTGTCTTAAAGGTTAGAACAACATTTATCAATTACTTACCAAATTCTATAAAACTGTACGGTCTAGATACCATGGCAACACGTTTTCCATACTGAGAATTAAACTCAGTTTGCAGCTCTTCTAAAAATTGAAAGGCTAATCTTTTAGAAAATGCCTTTTCACATAAAACCAAGAAACATACATCTTTTTCCATTAAATAACTAAAATAAAGTGTTATTTATAAGTAAATTATATGCGAAAATAAAAACATTATTGAATCATACTGGAATAAGTAATTCCCGGTTTGTATGGTACATCTACTTGGAGATTGATTATTTAGCTTACGAAACAATGTTTTAGCTTGATTCTGATATTCTAAGATGTTTCTACCGTGCTGAAATCAAATCAAAACAGAAATATGTCAGTATAATACGTGTAACTTTGTCATATTTTATGTTGTTACCTGTTCATCTTCTTGAATAGATGCTGCTAATGGAAGTCCGTCTGTCACCCTGGCTATCATGGTCATCATAACCATGTTTACTAATTTCTTCTAACTATCTGGCAAGTCGAATTCTTTAAAAAGACACCTCTAATGCGTTTCAAGGCCAAGAAAACATCAAGAAGACCGGCAGTTGTAATAAAAATGACGTGGCCAACGGAAGCGAAAGCAAGGGGAAAATTAAATACCTCAAACGAGTTTTCGTATTTTCTCAAACGATGGCGCTAGCGTTTAAATAATTTTTAAATATTTTTATTAAAAGTAAAAAATTAAATTAAATTATAATAATAGCAAAATTATTTATATCTCCACACGGTTAAAATTAAAATAAAATTTTATGTTAATTTTTAACAGGCTTCAATTATTTTTACTACTGATTGTATTTATAATTCACAGCAATAGATGGCAATTCAATCATGTATTGCAATGACGCATGCGTATTACACGTCAAGGTGATTTATCATGGCTGATAATTTCTGCAATGAACAAAGTGGAAGCAGTGAATTTTGCTAAACTTTAAAGCGCTTCACTAATATAATTTGATTGGATTATTTTACACTTGCGTTTCTAAATAGTATCTTAAATCTGCTCGTGGACAACTGAATTTATTATTAAGGTAGATTATATAATTGTGCAATACCGTATGTAATGTTTTGATGTACTGTCATGTTACCGTTAACAGCTGATTTTACAGTAATTGCTACAAATTGTAAGAGTGTTTTCTACTAATTATTATCCATAATTTTACTTGAAAATATTTTTGAGCAAGATATTGGAAATAATTGTGAGATCAAAATTGCGCAATATTGGATTTGGCTAAATGGTGACCTAAATAAAAATAGATGAAAATTTAAATGGAGCATTATAAATTTGTATGCTTATTTTCTTTAAACTATAGATCTTAACATTTGCGGTAAAATAAATAAATTACTATACTGTAAAACGGAAGTAAAGTGACGTAATTTACACCTGAACCATCGAGTTTAATTCATTCGTAAGCTGAAACGTGGCATTTTTTAATTTTTTCCTCTCTTTCTTTTAAATGTTTCATTTAATAAATTATTCATTTAAAGAATCGAATACAGTAATTATGCAATATAAATGTCCAGTTTTTCATTAGATTTTGGTTTAATTTATCCCAATTGCAGGTGATTTAAATATCAATATGGTTTTAACAAGTGACCTCTTCCTGTATTGATTTTTTCTTTTTTTTCTTTTAAATTTAGGAAATCGCGATTAGTTAAACTGTTAATTGGAAATATTATCATGCCAAATCCTTATACTGAAAATCCAACAACATCAACAAATACTTCTGGTAAATTTTAGCAATTTTTCAAATTTTAGTGTTAAATTTTCCATTTTCTAATTAATTATGTAATTTTTTTTTAGATTCTTTTACATCTGTGCCTACGCAAAAGTAGGTTTCTATTAAAAAAATAGTTATTACTTTGATAAATTTTTAAAATCAATTTTATTATTTACTCAGTAGTTTGCCTCAGACATGGACAGGAACAGGAAATGGTGCTCAAATCAAAATGTACAATGTTAATGATTTTCATCAACAACAACAAGCTGTGAATGTAAATATTTTCACGAGGTTAAAATACAACATTAGATTTAATTATATTTAATATTTTTTAATTATACAGGCTCAAATTACTGCCACAGATACTACGAATCAGGCGGATACATGGGCTTGGAATTCGTCAGATCCTTGGTCTTGGGGTGCACCACAAAATGATCCAAGTCAGTGGCCAAAAGAAACTGAGGTAAAAAATAATGTAAATTTAATTTAAATTAATATTATTTAATTTTTTTTTCAATTGTTATTTAAAGCAAATGAATAATGTTCATGGTACTGCGGATGGAGCAAGTAATACTATCCAACATGCAGGCATGTTTAATCCGCAGGATTATTTTAATCAAGATTCTTCATGGACAAAACAGAGTTGGCAAAGTGAAAATTATTACCACGCGTATGCTCCAAATGGAGCCACACAACATCAAACTTTGCATCAGCAACAATCATTGCAACAACAACCAATACCTTTCCAAGAACAACCAATACCTTTCCAAGAACAACCAATACCTTTCCAAGA
>JAQFZN010001724.1:0-14238 GCA_034687075.1 Geophilus carpophagus
AACAAAAAATTTTCTAGACCGTGTTAAATCAAAACCGTGTAAAAAAAGACCGTGTAAAAACAGAATTGGGTGTATTTTTATTATTTGTATTATATTTTTGCAGTAGTCGTAGAGAAACAGAAGAAGTAAAAAGATGGGATGTGTTCAGGATTGTACCAATAGAAGATTCAAATACTGGGAATCAAAAATGTTTAGATTTAATTATAAGAACATTAAAAGTAGTTACATATGTGTTAACTTTTCTACTGGTTCTGGGCTGCAGTGTTACTGCCAAAGGGACTTTACTCTTAATGACGTCACAAATTAGCAATAAATCTAGGACGTATTGTAAAAATTGTAAGTTACAATTTTCTATGCTTCTTAGTTGTAATATATATATTTTTAATAATATTTTTATATAGTGGCTGATAGAAATCATCAATACGAATCTATAATTACCACAGAACAAGTAGCTTGGATTTGGAGTATAGCATTTTGCTTTTTAATTCCTGAGTTTTTCACTTTTTTTCGTTCAGCAAGGATATGTATATTTAAATCGTATTATAAACCTAAAATGCTACATTTCCTTACGGTAAGTAACAATTTGAAATAAAAACAATAAATTTTCTTTTCTTAATTTTATTTATTTCTTATTTATCAGGTCGCTATATTTGAAACACTTCACACAGTCGGAATTACTGTATTAGTTTTCGTAGTTTTACCTCAAATTGATAGTGTCAAAGGAGCCATGATCACCAATTGCACTTGTCTCATCCCCGCCATTTTTGCTTTGTTCTCCAGGCATCGAGAAGAAGGAAAACGACCTGCAAAAGTAAATACGAAACAATTAAAAAAATACGCTTATTTCAAGTGATTTTTTCTTATTTAGCTACTTATTGATGTGATTGCGATAATTGGTCAATTGAGCGGTCTAGTAGTCTGGCCTTATGCTTTAAATAATCCGACTTTGAGATGGGCGATACCGCTTTCGTTGTTTCTTGTAGGCTTCGGTTGGTGGGAAAACTACGTTGACGCACGGTCGCCATTTTTCTTTATTCGCGGCTTAGCTCAAGTGAAGAAAAGCCTTCGTTACACACGATATCTCACATACGTCATCATATCTCTATGGAAAATAGCAATTTTCTTTGCCTGTATGATCGGATTTCTTCGTTTTACTGGCTTCCCAGTTGGCGATCTCTTTTCCGAATTCAACAAAGCCTTCAACACAAACCGAGTTACGCTCATTTTGAAAACTGTCACGCAAGATTTACCCAACACCGACCTTCAAATGCCTTTTAATGTGCCAGATATTGAAGAATCGCCTCAAATCAGTCCAAATTCGCCCATTTATTTACTAATAATCCAAGTTTTAGCCTCGCTTCTGGCTTATGTAGTGGGCAAATTCACTTGCAGAATTTGTATTCAAGGATTCAGCTTCGCTTTTCCCATCAACCTCACTATTCCAGTAACAATTTCTCTATTGATTGCTGTGTGTGGAATAAGATCAGATGATCCCTGTTTCTTAGTCAGTACTATTCCGAACCATCTTTATTGGGAATGTCCAAACAATGGAGACTTTTTTGGCTCCTTTTTAACTAGAGAACACAATTGGATATGGTTATTGTGGTTATTATCACAAACTTGGATCACACTTCACATTTGGACACCAAAATGTGAACGTTTGGCAAGCACTGAAAAGTATGTAATTGAATTTGAATTTATTGTAAATTTTTTAAAATTTCTTTTGTTGTTTGTAGATTATTTGTAACTCCCATGTTTTCTGGACTATTAATTGACCAGTCATTAGGGTTAAATCGACGTAGAGATGAAGAACGTGAAGTGACTACTGATGTAATAAGCCGAGCATTTAATATTGATTTATTTATTTTTTAATTAAAAAATGTGTTTTTTGTTAGGAAATTGGGTTGGAAGATAGCGATAATATTATTGATGGATCAGGAACTGATTTTTATGAAGAAATACCAACCGGAAGTATTGCTTCAGCTGCAAATGGCATCGCGCCTGCTACGATTCGAAACAGTGATAAAATTACGAGAATCTACGCTTGTGCTACAATGTGGCATGAAACTAAAGACGAAATGATCGCCATGTTGAAGTCAGTTTTTCGAATGGATGAAGATCAATGCGCGAGAAAAAATGCGCAAAAATATTTAAATGTTGTTGATCCCGATTATTATGAATTTGAAAGTATGTTTATTATATTTTTCGAACAAACAGAAAAAAAAATCTCGAAAATTTAAACGGATTTGATATCTTTTTACAGCGCACATTTTCTTTGACGATGCTTTTGAAGTGAGTGACGACAACGACGACGAAAACGTTGTAAATCGATTCGTCAAATTGTTAGTTAACGTAATGGACGAAGCAGCAACAAGTGTCCATCAAACGGAAATCAGAATAAAACCACCAACCAAATACCCTGCATCTTACGGAGGTCGTTTGGTGTGGATATTACCAGGAAAAACGAAATTAACTGCTCATTTGAAGGACAAATCGAAAATTCGACACAGGAAACGATGGAGTCAAGTGATGTACATGTATTATCTTCTCGGACATAAATTGATGGAACAAAATATACACACGGATAGAAAAGCTGCCATTGCTGAAAACACTTATCTACTCACTCTCGATGGAGATATTGACTTCCAACCGCACGCTGTACAACTTTTAGTGGATTTAATGAAGAAAAACAGAAACTTGGGCGCTGCGTGTGGACGAATTCATCCTATTGGAACCGGTTTGTAAATTGAATTTTATAAAAACATTAAATATTAACACAATATTGTATAGGTCCAATGGTTTGGTATCAAAAATTTGAATATGCAATTGGTCATTGGCTGCAAAAAGCTACTGAACATATGATTGGATGTGTTTTGTGTAGTCCAGGTTGCTTCTCTTTGTTTCGAGCTAAAGGGTTAATGGATGATAACGTTATGCGTCGATATACAACTCAGTCTGATGAAGCTCGACATTATGTGCAATATGATCAAGGTTTGAATTTAACAAAAAAATACATAATTTATTTTGATAATGGGATTTTTTTCAATAAAAATATAGGTGAGGATCGTTGGTTGTGCACATTGCTTTTACAAAGAGGTTATCGTGTGGAATATTCGGCAGCTTCTGATGCTTATACTCAATGTCCCGAAGGATTTGGTGAATTTTATAATCAAAGACGTCGTTGGGTTCCCTCGACAATGGCTAATATTATGGATTTATTGATGGATTCGAAAAGAACTATTAAAGTGAATGATAATATCTCTTTACCGTACATCATTTATCAAGTAAATTTAACTAAAATTATGCTTTAAAATTAATTAATTAATTGTTGTTTTTTAATTAAATTAGGGAATGTTAATGGCTGGTACCATTTTAGGACCGGGTACAATTTTTTTGATGTTGGTTGGTGCTTTTGTAGCAGCGTTTAAAATCGATAACTGGACATCATTTGGAGCAAACATTGTTCCTATTTTAATTTTCATGATTGTATGCTTTCTTGCAAAACCTGACCACCAGGTATTAATTTTAATTTTAATTTTTAATTTATTATTAACAATAATTCATATTTATATTAATTATATCGACTAAACATCCGTCTTTAACTTCTCACTGTCTGGTTGTGGTCAAACCTGTCAAAGTATATCTTACCTCTCGTGTATTCAAGTCGTCCTCAAATTTTTTGTCGCTATTTTTTCCAGATTCTTTTAGCGCAAATATTAAGTGCAGCTTATGCGCTTATCATGATGGCCGTTATCGTTGGTATTTCACTTCAGATGCGTGAAGACGGTATCGGGTCACCATCTTTTATCTTTCTTGTGGCCCTGTCTGGCAGTTTTTTCGTGTCAGCGTTGCTACATCCTCAAGAGTTTTGGTGTATTGTTCCCGGAATGTTGTATTACCTGAGTATTCCGTCCATGTATTTGTTGCTCATCCTATATTCCCTCATCAATCTCAACATTGTCTCTTGGGGCACTCGTGAAGTGCAAACAAAAAAAACCAAACAGGTTCGATGAAATTTTGATTTATTTTTCTCATTTTTCTTTCACCACTTTTCAGATTATTGTATCACAATTACTTACATCGTTTTACGCTATGGTTATGATGGCAGTAATAGTTGGTACTTTGTTACAAGTTCAAGAAGACGGTTGGTTGTCACCAGGGACTCTTTTTCTTGCTGCTGTTACCACTACTTTTATCATTGCGGCCGTTTTACATCCGACCGAATTTAATTGTGTCGTACATGGGTGGCTTTATTATTTATTAGTGCCATCTATGTATTTACTTTTAATTATTTATTCCGGTGTAAATCTTTATAATGTGTCTTGGGGTACGCGAGAAGTTGATCAGAAAATGACAAAAGAGGTCAGTTTAGTAATCAATGGAATATGTTTGTCCAACCTGTGGTTAGTTCTTCGAATTTGTTGTTTTTTGTGGTTATCATCGTTTTGTTATGTTGTTTTTATCTCTGGATTTGTTTATTATTTTAATTCTTAATTTTTTAAAACTATTTTTTAAAAATCTTATTTAATTTTTTGTTCATCTTTAGGAATTAGCTGAAGAGAAAAAACGTCTTGAAGAAGAAAAAAAGAAACAAGGAGCGAATCAGTTGTTCAATTTGCTTGGATTAAAACAAGATGGAATGACTATGTCCAATTTATGTACCTGCATGATGTGTAACCCAACTGATCCTCGAGATGAGAAATTAATTGTTTTGACTGAAAGTATAAACAAACTGAGACACCAAATTGATAAAATTGAAGGGTTAGTAGTGAAGCCAAACACAGCGGCTCAAGGGGGCTTTAGATTTTCTAATCTGGGAAGTTGTCCCTCACTCTTGGGGTTCTGTGGTTTCGTTAGCTTTCATGCAATTTAGGGGGTAGTACCCGATTTCTTTCTTCTTAATTTCCTGCTGGCAAACAAGTCTTTGGGGAACATACCAAAAAAGAAAATCTTTGATATGTTTATGACATTATAATAGATTATTAATCAATAATAAGGATAAAAATTTGAGATTTTGATTTGTATTTTGAGATAATTATTATAACTATCAGATTAAACATTGATTTGAAATACAAGACAAGTATAGACCAGATTATTGATTAAAAATTCTACTAAACTGTTTTATTTTTCGAATTTCTCATCAATATTTGTCTTTTAAGTTTAACATTCTAATAACATTTTGAGCTCCCAAATGACTGTTTTGCTTTAGCATTACAGGGCTTTGCCCCCTAATTTTTCCAAGCAGAGTTCTACCTCTTTGACCTTTACTGGTTGTTTGTCAACAAGAGGGACATGTTGGAGGTTTAAAGCTATTAGTTGAGGTGTACCAGAAACTTTAATAAGGCCTTGCTTATGAGCAAACTTTGCAACCAAGTCGCACACTTCTTTTATATTAAAACAAAAAAGAAACCTTGAGCCAAATCTTGTGTTATTTATTAATTCATCTATCAATTTAATATTTTTTTGTTTAATATATATTAATTAATTTTTTTAGTCGTTTGGAATCTCATCATGGGGTATTCTCGAGTGCACAAAGACGTAGAACAGCTTCACGAACAAGTACAAGATCTAATGCAGAATTAGCACCATTAGACGAAGAAAATAGTCAAGATCAAGATTCAGTTTCATCTACTAGTGAAAGTGTTAACAGCTCAACTTTAGGTATTAGTTTAATTATTAATTATTATACAACAACTTAAATTAATTATTTAATTTCGAATGTGTTTGTATATTTTTTTTAATAGAACCACAGCAGAAACGTGATGATTTATTAAACCCTTATTGGATTGAGGATAAAGATTTGAAGAATGGTCCAGTTGTTTACATGAACGACCAGGAATGTGCTTTTTGGAAAGATTTATTAGCGAAATATCTTTATCCTATCGATAATAACCCTGAACAGCAAAAAAGAGTTGCTGTTGAATTGAAGGAATTGAGAAACAAAGCAGTATTTGCTTTTTTTATGTTCAATGCTCTTTTCATTTTAATCGTATTTCTACTTCAACTGAACAAAGATAATTTGTATGTGGAATGGCCGCTTGGAGTTAAATTCAACATGACCTACAATCCAGACACGCACGAAGTAATTTAATATTTTTATTAAGCAGTTTACGATTCTATTTATAAAAATAACAAACATAAAATTACATTAATTAATTCTTAACATTTACATTTAGGTACGAGTTTACAAAGAGTACCTACATTTAGAACCAATTGGTTTGGTGTTTGTATTCTTCTTCTCTCTGATCATCGTTATTCAATTCCTAGCAATGTTATTTCATCGATTCGGAACCTTGTCACACATTTTAGCAGCTACAGATCTCATTTGCTGCAGTCGCAAAACGGAAGATGCAACAAGTAATGAAGCTTTCATTACAAAAAACGCTGTACAGATCGTACGACACATGCAAAAGCTTAAAGGAATCGATGGTGATAGCAGCGAAGATGGTGGTGGTGCTGCTGATCGACTTGGTAGAAGAAAAACGATTCATAATCTTGAAAAGCATAGGAAAAGAAGTCAAGCTATCGGAACATTAGACGTGGCGTTTAGGAAACGGTTTATGAGTTTCTCAGCTGAGAAAGGAGTTGAAGGTAAAAAAAAAAGAAAATAAATTGAATTTTATTATTATTTTTGTATTTTATTGATTTTTTTTATGTGTAGCGACTCCCATTTTGAGTGGGATTCGGGATTTGAGCGTTAGAAGACAGACGATGATGGCTTTGGAACAGCGACGTGATTCGGTGATGCAAGCAGAGCATCGAGGTTCACGTTCCTCTATGGCTACTTTAGGTGTTAAAAACAGTTTCAATCAAGGTCGAGTGAGACATCGAAATATGAGACGAGCGTCACAAGCTTTTTTGCCAAATGGTAATTTGAGAGGTTTGGAAAATGGCGGGTTTGATGAGGATGAAGAAAGTGAGAACCCGTCTCCTACTACGTCCCACATGTCAACTCGACGTGATTCAGGTCGACTTGATGAAGCGTTTTAAGATTTTATTTTTAATTATTTTCTGCGTAAATGATGTGTGCTGTGTGATCTGTTTACTAAAACGATTTTTAAGAGTCGTTTTTTTAAATATTTTCAGATGTGATAAATGACTTAGGAATTTTACAACGTTGAAAGTTTGAAGGGTTTTTCTTTTTATTATTGTTATTATATCTGAGATGCATTTTTGTGCGTTTGTTTACATCGCACAAAAATTGAAAGTTGGATGTTTTCAATTGTAAATTAAATAATGGTGAATAATTATTGAACGAGGTTATTTATTTTTAATAGACTCATTTGTTATACATGCATTTTGTAAAGAAAATATTTAAAAAATTGTAAATTGTAAATTTTTCGAAATTAAAGTGTCACAATTTGTCACATTCATATCGCATTGTGAGCCTTTGACACATTTATAGCCAAGCTGATACCAGCTGATGGAAAACCGGAAACTGGATTTAGCCCTAAGATCTAGCACATTCATATTCATAACAAACCTGTATTCCTATCACCAACATCTTTATAAGCCTAATACTGCAGTGAAGTTACACTTAACTAAAGCAGATGTACGTACATTTAAGTAATTGACATATTTATGATACTTCTGATAATATAATAATTCAATTACATGATTAATTAACTGCATAAATTACACGAATACATAAAAATTGCATTATACGCCTAAATCTAATAAATAAATAAACTTCCAAATGCTATTTAAACCCGTTAACATACCTAAATTAATCTATCCACCCCGTTTATTCAATAAAATGCACAAATGTTGCGAATAATGAACAAAAAATAGGTATTAACAACTTGTTTACACCATATGGCGGAGCCTTAGACTGATTAAAAAGAATGATATTGATAAAAAATACAGGTGGGAATAAATTACAGCTGTTGTACATTTGTTTAGCATCGAAATGTTTATTATATATCAAACGGGCGGATAGTGGAAATGATGGAGTAATGGAATTTCTTAGCCCCTTTATCAGTTATCGCTAAGTCGTTAGATTAAAAAAAACTACTCCAGATGGAGCCGGACATAAAAATGTTTCGTCCCATAATTCATCAGGACGAATGGAAAGAAATATACAGCGTTATACGACGTGATGGCGATCTTCGGCAAAAGGAAATGTTTAGATTAAGGTGAGAAATGAGGTGGTAATTATATTTTTATTTCATTGGTTTTGGAGTTTTGTTTTGATTACACAACTGATGTAATTAATTAACAAGGTGTTTAATTAAAGCACGACATGAGCTGCCCCCATTTGCTCACACCAACTGTGACTCTCATTACACATGAA
Organism: Geophilus carpophagus; assembly: GCA_034687075.1. Taxonomy (NCBI): domain Eukaryota; kingdom Metazoa; phylum Arthropoda; class Chilopoda; order Geophilomorpha; family Geophilidae; genus Geophilus; species Geophilus carpophagus. The sequence continues at coordinate 8,294 of JAQFZN010001724.1, forward strand.
TGCATTTTATTGGATTTTATTTTCACTTCCTTCCCTTTTTCTCAATTCTTTTGTGAGAATAAGTCATTTTCACTTTTCTTATATTTTTTTTCGCAAATTGAAATGAAAATGAGATTTTAATCTCAAATTGAAATTCCCATTCTGTATGCGAATAAAAGAATACATTAAAGTCAGTTTTGAAGGCTAATTTAAATTTATTTTTAAAATCTTCATATATATTTACATTTATATACGAAAAATCATTAAAAAAGTAATAAGCAAAGATTAAATTTACCTAAAATCGATTTTTATTACCAAACTATAAAACAAAATTGCATTTAATAAAAACAAAATGGCCGTTCAAAATAAACCAATTTCTATTTATAACTCATTTATTTTTTTCCTTAAAAATTTAAAATTTCTAAATAAATATATAAAATAAAAATAAAACACAATTTATAATTATTATCGATCAATGGAAAAATGACCAGTGGAGAGAAATCTAAGTCTCAAATCTAAATCCCCAATCACCACGAAAGCAGTTGTTGGTTGTGCAACCCTTTAACCGAACGTGCACTCGTGTGTTTGTCTCGATCATCATTTCGGATGTGGATCGTGTCCATTGCCGTCTCCCGGGGTGGTGTTGTTGTAAGTGGGCTTCTCCTGCGTGTTCCCATGTGTGCAGTGGAGTCGCTCTTTTCTCTTCTCCCCATTCCGTTCGATGCTACACTATGCTTAACCCCGCAAATTCTTCTCAGTGGCCGTGAGTATTTTTTATTTACAATCACTATTTACAATTTAAATCTCAACTTACCCTTATCCTCATTTCAAATACGATATTTCATCCTTGATTCAATCACAATTTGACAAGAGGGCCGACCGAAAATCAGCATGATGATGATGAATTTTTAGCTTGCATTCGCTTGTTTTAAAAAAAATATTTGAATGTTTTTCTCGTTTTGAGAATTCATTTAGATGATATTAAGCCTCGTGAATGTTAACGAAAGCGTCGTTGCGTGCTTGGCGGAGTCGTGATGAATATAAGAAGGGTATTTTTTAAACATTTATGACATGTGCCCTTGTAAATAAGAAGTGTTTTGATAGAAAAGGCGACGGTTAAAAGGGGGTTTCTCCTCAATGCATGGTTGCTCCGCCTGGTGGTTGTTTATTCGTTGTTGTGTAAGTGTGTAGCACATTTTTCCGCACCTATTTCCATTGAAATGCCAACAAGTGAAGTCGATAAGAGAGTGATGTTGATTTTATCCTCTATAAATTGCTTCGATAAATAGACTGAACCTTGATAATATGGATTTGGATATAAAATTTTTATAACTTTTGCTGTAGGAGTTGAGACTCGCTTTATTTAAGTATAGTCGATAATAGGCCTAATTTATGTGATGATGATAGTTTGTTTAGCTTTATTTCTTTTTTATTTTTCGGTAGGAAATCTAATTAATAATTTCGGGATTACTGTTGATGTTTACATAGTTTGGAATTGAAAATGAAAATAAAGAACTGTTGATAATTTTAGATTAGTTTATGAATTAAAATGACAAAAATTATAATAAAAATGAGAAAATTCGAAATATTTTTGGCTCATTTTAAGAATTTTAAGAATAAGAAATCATTGATTAAACCTAAAATCTTTATTACCCAAAGCAACAATTTACTAATTTCCATGTGATTTTAGTTTGTTAAAGTCTATTTTTATTTCCTAAATGTATTATTACGCATTTAATGAGTTGCTAGTAGACATGAAACAGTAATAAAAAGAATGTAGGCCATAAAAAATTGGAAAAAAATATATAAACACGAAAATATAGAAAAAAAATATAATTTAAAAAATTCCCAGGTTGAGAAACAATTAATTTAATTTGTCGTAGGTCATGTGAGCAGATAAGAGACAAAATATGTGACCTTTAGACTTTTGGGAAAGAGAGAAGAGAACATGAATGGAATAAGAGTTGTTGGTGTATATAGCAATAATGGTTTTAGATGAAGGTGGACTGGTTGTTTTCTACCTGATTTTCGCCTTTTTACTTGTATTTTTATATTTGACGGGAAAATGTGAAAGGTAGGAATATTAGTTTAATTGACAGACGGTTTATGATTGGTTATTATATATATTTTGACTCCACCTGTTTATACAACACGCATCTGTGCATCGAGGTCATATTTTGTAAAAATAGAAAATTGTTTGTTTAAAGGAAATTCAAGTTGACCTTTAATAGGTTTGTAATTTGCTTTTTTTGCTTTTTTTAAGTTTTTTTCGAGATTTTTGTGTCTGAAATTCAGGTTTGGATTGATATATGTGTTTAAAGAACTTGCTGAAAAATCCAGTTTGGATTTAATTGACCGAAAAAAAATTATTTCCAAAAATTGAAATAAATTTAAATCGAAAAAAAAAAATTGAACCGAAATTTCAAAATTTCAAAATTTGGTTTTATTTCCTGTAAAATTTTTAAAAATTAATTTAATATAAATTTTCTTTTTAGATTTTTAAAACACTCATAAATATATCTATAAATATTTAAACAAACATAAATCCACTCTAAATACATAAATCGTGTTGTAATTTGAAGCAAAATCACAAAATTTTGCAACTTTACCATTTTTCAAACCCATCAAACATTTTATCACTAACCTCAATCTCAAACACAATTATATAACCTATCTCTCCAACCTATACAAACATTCGATTCAACTTTGATTCATTTATCAAACGAAAAAATAAACAATCACATCGAAAATTTTGAAAATAATACCCATCTTGTGGCGCCCCCACGTGCGGATAAATCATTTTTTACCTGAATAGTTGTTAGCCGACATTTTGTACCATCTGCATCGATGTGGCAACAGGTTAGTCGCAAGTGTTTTCAGTTAATGATGAACATAGGTGAGTTTGATGTGGGTGGCAGTCATTACGCCAACTCAAAGTAAACAAGTTTTATCAGGGCGGTCTCTTATTTGACTACTTTATCTCTTTTTCTTCTTACTGCATAACATGCTCAGCTGAGCAGAAACACGTCAAAACATTAGTTTTGCATTTGCAAAGTGCCACTTGAATGTGGGAGAAGATGCCAACTAGGTATTGGAATTTTAATTGCGTTTTGTTTTCCTTTTCATTTGTAGTGTTAATGATTTTTAATGCTTTTTTTGTTATTGGAATAAGAGTTAACTTGCAACACATGCATCCTCAGGAAATGGGTTTGTTATTGAGGTTTTTAAAACGGATATATTTAAAATACCAACATTTTAAGGCTTGTAAGCCATGATTTTTAGAGTAAATATGCCTGGATTTGAATTTTAAGATTTTTTTATCTGCAAAAAAAATTATTTTCTAATTTTTTGGTCATTTTTTGATTTTTTTTTCAGTTTTGGAAATTAGAATGCGGGTTGAAAATGCGGGTTATACGCGTGAAAATGGGAGAAATAGGGGTTAAATTGGGGTTATTTTTAGAAAAATAATTTTCTAAATAATTACTTATTTCTTATTTAGGTTCAGGTTAAGGTTAAATATAATTTTTATTTATTTTTTTTATTTAGGGTGGAAAGTTTGTTGGCCGTCACGTCTTTCTATTTGTATGAGAATTTTTTAACTAATGAAATGTTGTTCCGGAACATTCCTAAGGGCTATATAACGAGTAAATTTTTAAGTTTAACCCTTCGGCTATACTCGAGAAAGGTTATTTAAGACATTGATAAAATATTTACAATTTATACACAGAAAAAAAGAAAATTTCTTCAAAAAATGAAAAAATGGAAAAATATTACCTAAAAATAAAAAAATGAGGTTATGGGCTCTGGATATAATATTTATAAAACGAAGCAAGTTCATTGCTGACAGTAACATGTTTTATTAATATAACCCAAGCCCACACCTGTTAATTAGCAATGAGCATCAGGTGGTTTTTTTTTTCAATTTTTTTATCTTACCTACCATGGAATGATGATGAAGGGAGTAACCATTTTGCACGAGAGCAATGGTCTTTGATAATACCCTACATTTCATTAACATATTTATTGATCCCGTGGGATTAATTTAATATTTTTTATCTTTTAGAAAAATTGAGGACCGGTTAAAAGAAGAAGACGTACTCAGCGCCAACTTGTCTTCAGCTAAATGTTGTTTCCGTTGCGGTTCCTCTTTCAATTTTCTTTTTCGCAAATCACTTATTTGCACTCAATGTCAGAAAGCTGTATGCAAACGGTGCGTGAATAGCACATCGGATGGAAAGGCTTGGCTTTGTAGCTACTGCGAGAAATTAAGGTAAGATTTATTATTTTATATATGAATTTTTATGAGTTTTAAGCTTTCTTTTTCTCGTATTGATTACTCGAATCTCGAGGTGCATTGGCCTTTAATGTGTCCGTAAATGTCATGAGGCGCATTGGCACTGGAAATTGATGAAAGGAAAATATGTAGGTGACCTGATGAAAGGCCTCTGCTGCAACTCGATTCATTCCATACAATGATGATTGTTGTTGTATTGGTGTAATGAGGTAGCGGTAGGACTATTTGTGTTGGGAATGAGATGAAAGAATTGATGCGAAGGCCTATGACCTTGAACGTTTATTTTATTTTATTATTTAAGATATTCGTTGTGGATAAATTCCTTGCTTATATTGAAAGAGATGAGTTAAGAGGTTAGGAATTTAGTGAATTAATTAGGGGTTTAATTTCGAAACGTTTTGTCATTTTTCGTGATGAGATTTGAATTAAAAATAACGGTTTTTTTGCGATGGAGTAAGAATGGTTTAATAGAATAGGTTTTTATCGATTTTGTTTTGGATTTTGAGATTTTAATGGGTAAAAATATTAGATAATCCTTATCTAAATCTAAATTGTCAACCTAATCGGTGAATTAAACAATTTACATTTAAATGAAACTATAAAAATATCCGACTCCATGTTGAAAAAAAGCGTTTTTCTGGAATATTTTTTTTTAAATATAATTTAATTACACGAAATTTAAGCATGTTAAAATATTAATTAATCCCTTACTAAATCTAAATTTTCAACAGAATCGATGAAACCTAACCCAATTTTAAGTTAAAATCTTGTAAATAATGCATATTCATGAGTAAAATGATAATTTTTCATTTGAAATTGTTTTTATTTTTAGAATTCTTCAAGCACAAAGCAATTTTTTCCAAGACACAACAACAGTACCAACCTCCCCTCAAAACTTGGAATGTAAGCATAAGATTTATTACATAGATAAACATCATTTAAGAGGCAGTCAACTGAATCGATTCAAGTGGAGATTCCGATAATAATGTTACAACATATCCACAATTTACATCTTTAAATAACCAACCCTCTTTTTGTGTGACGAGAGAAAGTTTTACCTTCAGGGTCTCGTAAGATATAAAAAAATATAAATCTAAAAAAAGAATCTAATGGAGTACGAGGCCATGTTCAGTGCGTGAACAATCGGTTTTCCTCATCAATCCCACCTAGATTTTATTAAGGATTCAATGCAGTTATACAATCGGTCTTATATCTAACATTAAAATCCATTTTGCAGCTGATACGGAATTGGAAAGTGACTCTGGTTATGATCCCACAACACATTCGCTTTGCTCCAGGGAAAGTTCCTTAAGGTATCGCAAACCCCTGCTGGGTCTTTTTACTTCTTTCCATTCGCAATCCGAAGGTGGTCCTTCTTTTATTCGAGCAAATGGTCCAGGTTAGTGGATTTACCTTGATTTTTTTATGGGTTGAGTTGTTGTTTTAAATCGGATTTATTTTTATTTTTATTTTTATTTTTATTGTAGATTTATCTGATGAGAAAGTGGATGAACGAAGCGAAGAAATTCGTAGTCATATTGAGAATTTAGTTGAAAGGATTATTGATGATAATTTAGAAAAAGCTAAATTACAAAGGCTTTACGACCATTCGGAATGTAAATAATGTATTTAAATATGTTATTTTAGGGTTAAAAAAATTGTAGGGTTAAAA
>JAQFZN010001725.1:0-14225 GCA_034687075.1 Geophilus carpophagus
CATCACTACATGAACCACTTGGCTGTGCTAGTTTTATTCCTGTACAAAGATTTTCTACAAAATTTGCTGCATTATTTAAACGTGAATTTAATAACAATGTTATAATTGTATGTCCTTTAGAAAATTAATTGTTATTAAAATAATATTTTATGAAATATTTTATAATAGTTGAAGTATACTGAATATTGAATTTTAATGCACAACTTTATCATTTTAAAAGTTAACTTTCCACACAATATTTCAAAGTTAAACTTTAATGTTTGGAAAGTTAACTTTCCAAATGATATTTCCCATTACATTTCCATACATTGTCCAATTTGGAGAAAGTTCAACTTTCGCCATTGAATTTCCAAAAGTTAAATCTTTGAAAATCTAAAATTTTTTGCAGTGCAGAGGATCTACAAATATTAAAAAAAGGGAAACATTGTTAGAGACGAATGTGCACAATTCATATTGTTTACTTACAGGAAACCATCCTTGAGAAGGCCAAACAGGCGTTATTAGGAATATTCAAGTCGGATCAGGGGCTTGACAAATTTTGGTAAGGGTCGGAGCGATGAGGCAAAAGGGTAAGAAAGCGTATAACATTTTCCCAGACCCCCCAATCTTGCATAAGCGCGTCGAAAGCTTAGGCTTCTGAGCAGGGTAAGCGGCTGAAGAACTATGGCAGCTGTGTGTTGGTTTGTGATGCGAAAAGATCGATATTGAAAGGGCCCCATTTAATAGCAATGTCTAGAAATACTGAGGAAGCTAGTTTCCAATCTCCATAGTCGGAGGTGGCACCGTGAGAGGCTCTGTCGGCAAACACATTTAGCTTGCCAGGGATGTATTCTGCCTGCATAGTAATATTTCTCGCCGATGGCAGTGATAAGAGAGGAGCGGGGGCTACCCAGATTATTAATCGCTGCGATAGCGGAGGTATTGTCAATTTTTATTTTGACAATGCAATTCGTTAACGCAGAAGCAAAGACTTTTAACCCCCTGAAGGCTGCGAGCAGCTCTAATTGATTGATATGTTGTTGTTTAATCATACACGACCATTCTTCACCAATTGTCTTATCGTTTGAGTGGGCCCCCCAACTCAATTCTGATGCATCAGTTTCGATGATGCACTTAACTACCTTAGGGGCCAAGGATTTGGAATTACATTGATCTAGATTCTTGAGCCACCAGCTCAGTTCAGAACATGCTTCTGGATTTAGGAAGCAAGGGGAATTGTATGATCCAGCTCTGAGCTGAATCATTTTTATAACTTGCAAGCCACGATAATGGAGAGGGGCTGAAGAGATCGCAGTGGTTGTGGCATTCAGTTTCCCAATTATTGCGGCTAATTCCCTAACTTTAATATTTTTGGCTGTAAGTAGAGACTGAATAGAAGATTTAATGTCGCTAGTCCTATCTTTAGGAAGAGATATAGAGAAAGAGGAGGAATCAAGTGTAAATCCTAAAAAGACCAAAGACTTTGTGGGGTTTAGAAGGCATTTATCAGGATGAACGTGAAAGCCTAGTGTGCAAAAAAGAGCAAGCATAAAGTCTTTTTGTGCGGAAAGGTCTAAACTATCAAAACCTGTGACGAACCAGTCGTCAATGTACACAGCGCATTTGGTCCTAAAGGATCAAAGAAAACCTGCAATAACTTTACATAATTTTGTAAACACATAGGAGCCCGGCCTTAACCCAAAAGGCAGAACGCCGAGCTCGAAAAGTTTGCCTTTCCAAATAAAACGAAAATATTTATGCGAATCTGGGTGTATGGCCACTGCATATTGGACAGGTCGATCTTAATCATGAAGGTATTTTGAACTAAAAGGGCAATGGCAGTATTTATGCTTTCCATTTTGAAGTGTGTGTATGGTATAAAGTGGTTTAATGGCTTTAAGTTTATTATTAGTCTCTGCCCCCCTCCTTTTTTAGGAACAATAAAAAGAGATGAGACAAATTGTCCTGAAACAGGTGAAACGGGGTAAGCTGTGCCCTTTTCTAACATTGAAGAGATCTCTTTATCAATGAGAGACTCAGTCTGAGCTGAAAAGGAGCAAGTAGGAATTTTGGACTGAAAAAGGATAGAGAGAAAAGGAATTCGATAGCTCTTAACAGTATCTAACACCCATTTGTCTTTTGTTAACATTTTCCATGTCTTGAAGAAGTATGTAAGACGACCTGTAAGAGGGAGATTTGGGGAAACTTTAAAACTCGCTAAAAACTTAGTCACCTCATTTAGTGACAGCCTGTCTCCCCCGTCCTCGAGAACGGGGGACTCCTCAAAAGGGCTGCTGAGGCATAAGTCCTGGAGGCCGCTGTTGATAATTTCCTCGTCCGCAAGGAAAGTAAGGCTGCTGGTATGCCGGCTGGAAACCCATCTGATATGGAGCTTGTTGTGGTGCCGGTGAAAATCCTCGTCCCATACCCGCAAAATGGCGTTGGAAGGGGCCGCGCTTATTAGAAAAGCGAGGGGGAGACGAGCGAGATCCTCGACCTATTTTGCTAAAGTCGTCAAAGAGCGACACGTCCTGCGTGACAGCGAAGAAGAGAAAGTAAATTAGTCTGAATTAAAGAAAAAACACAAATTGAAAAAAAAATTTCAAAAAACTTATCATTAAACAACCGGCCAGCTGGCTCAATGTCTTTGAAATCGGTTAGGATCTCCTTGTGTCTTAAAGGAGTGGCATTGATGAGCAACCTACGTTTCTCGTCATCAACCAAACGGTTCGCAGAGGATGAAAAAGCCATAATGGCTTTCATAGCTTTGCATAATTCGGACTTCGACAATGGTTGGTCCATTGCCGTCCTATCGTAGACCATAGCGGCCACGGGGGCAGCGCAGCACCTCCGTGCTGATGGCAGAAAGCAACTTCTCACTTTGGGCATTGTAAGAAGTCTTGTTCTGGGCGATCCAGCATTTCAGGCAGTCATCAACCTCTTGTTTTTGAAAACAAGACAATTGCTTTGCCGGTTTTAGGTAGAGCTTCTGGTATGCTCTAAGTTTTTTGGACAAAATACGAGAATTAAAAGTTCTAGTTAGAGATTTATCAATTTCCTTAGAAATGGTATGCTTCTCTTCTTTGTCAGAGTCGGATGACAGTGACTCATCCAAACTGGACAGTGGGTTGTCTCTTTTACGTTTTTTGGGGATGGTCAACTCCAAGCAGGGGGCGCTTGTGGCCTGTTCAAACTCGGGGTACTCGTAGTACCCATAATTAAATTAAAAATAGAAAAAAAAGTAAAAAATCTGACTTAAAATTCAATTTGGCCAAAATAATTTATTGCATGCAAACCATTAAGGCTAGGAATGCAAATTTTGGCCAGAAGGAAGATAATTAAGTGTATGAAACACACAAAAATTTTTTAGGCCATACGTTGTACGGTTCTGGTGCAAAATGGCGATTACGCGCCAATTAAAACAACTCGCGTTAAGCAGGAAAGTCCAGCGCCGTATTTGCGCCAAAAAAAAGAATTTTGAGGCCCGTTTTTAAAATTCTGAGTTTAGAAGTCTCTCAAGAGACTAAAAAGGGATAAATGTACCAAACTTGGTACGTCAGGGCCAAGAATTGGCCGAGAAAACAAATAATTCGTGATTTGCGAGTTAATCGCCACTTAAGGTGGCGGCAAATAGCCACGTGGTTGGCCAGAAAACAAATAAAACAAAAAATTAAGACTAAAATTAAATAATTAGTAAAGGAAAACCTTAGGAAGGGATTCGACCCCCTTCCTGTAAAAATATTAAAAAGGAATTCCAATTAAAAAGCCAGCAACGCGAAGTTGCTGCAATCTCGTGCGCGGGTCTGGCCTAGGCCTACCGCGTGTTTCCTGGCACCAGGCGAGAAGACTCGAGTCCGCCGGGTGGCTCAAAGACCTTCTGGGGTGGCTGTGGAGCGGATTCACAGGCCCTTCGATTAAGACAAAGCAACGTTCGACGGTTGCAGTCTAAATACGGCCCAAACTCGACAATTTAATTTAAAAATAAGGACAAAAACTTACTGGATTTTCTTCAAAGTAGTCTTCTTCAAAGTCCCTTTCAGCTTCTTTTTCTACTGAGGGAACTGACTGACTTTGAGAAGACTGGGCGTTTTGTTTCTCGATAAATCGAGAAACGCAGGCGTCTAATAACGATTCGAGATCGGCCGTGGGGACTGCTGTCCCGGCCGGCCAAGGCGTCGCGTCTGCGGCCGGGGACGAGGATGCGTGCGGCAAAATCGGTTCGTCGGGCGTTGCTGGAACGGCTGCCGAGAATGCTGCAAGAATTGCCGCAGGAGGCAACATTTTAGCCGAGCTCTTTTTAGGTATCTTCTTAAGCTCTTTATACGCCATTCGGAAAAAAGTAGTAGAAAGAGATGTTGACTGAAGGTCAGCAAAAATTAAACTGACGATACTCTCGAAGTTGCAGCTACTTATAACCCGATTGCGAACTCTGGTGGGTAGCTTTAAATTGCTGTCATTGGTCAGATTGTTAGACAATCCATAGGTAACAACATTTCTATACGAATTGTCTTATAACTTATTTCCATACACATTGCATCATATTATTTCCATATAATTTTCTATTGTGTATAAATACGATCTTTTCACATTGACTTTCCACTAACTTTCCGTACGGGAAATCTATACGTTTTTGCAGTGTGAGGATTTGCAGCAATAACACCTTTGATTACACACATAATCAAAGGGTTTGCTGAGAAAAATTTGAGTTATGTGTCTCAATAAAGGGAATCATGCAAAACCAAGTAGAAAACTTTAATACCGGAGGACAAAAGTTTTTCAAAATCTGTGGCTCTTGCTGTTGTAAGGGAATAACAGCATAAAGATGTGCTGATTTGCCATAAAGAAAGATGCATCACCATTAAAGACAAATTGTCTAAAACTTTAAGCACTGTGCTAACGTTCCTATTAAAGCAATGTAGGTTTCTGGAAATATGTAGCAAAAATTCTTTTCATTAAACGCATAATCAAAAGAACTTGCAGGTAAGTTCTCCAAACCAATGAAAAGGGTTGTAAATGAAATCAAGCTATTCAGTCATAGAAGCTAAGCAAGCTGAGTACCATATCTGGGTGCCAGATACACATAGATTAAGGTTTCCAAATTTAATTGCACTAATTTCTTAATTGAGTGACTGATTAAGGGAAAGGAATGGCAAACACAAGTTTGTTATTTGCAAGCTTATCCTTTCCTTAGCTGAATTCATGAAATAAAATGAATGAAGTTATCCATCAGCATTCTAAAAGGGGCATAAATAATGCAAACTGTTTTGCAAAATAAAGTTCTATATTGAGCAAGTTTAAGAATGTTAATTGTATTTTAACTGCTCAATTAGTTGCTGCTGAGAATATGAGATCTATTGAAGTAGGCAAAAACTCTCTCTAGTTTTTGTGTTATAGGAATGCAAACAAGAACTTTGCTTACCATATGCAACAGCTCTATTAGTGGCAAAAGGGCAATGTTAATGTTAATGCCTTTCAAGAATCAATATTATCGGATTCTGAAAACAGCGACCGATCACCTTCCCCTAAGAGGAAGCGCCGAAAGAACAAAAAGCACAAGTCAAAAAAGAGTCGCAGAAGCCCATCATCCTCTTCCTCCTCCTCTGCTTTGGATTCCTCGGAAATCAGCAGTGGCAGTGACTCGGAAGTCGATGGAAAGCCTGTCATTTCCAAGGATGCGGCGACAGCAATTGTCAAAAATCTAGACAAAAAGCTATCAAGTGCGAAATTACAGAAATTTAAGATGCTCTATCCCAGACCGGCGAAGCAGGTCCCCCACATGCAACGCCAGAAGATTGATGAGGACGTCAAGCAGTGGCTTGACACTAACAAAAGCTCGTTTGTACTGGCCAGAGAGAAATTCCTCCCAATTTGAGCAACAAACTGCTCAAATCGTTGGCTGTAAATGCCAAAGTTTTCGATGCCTATTTCACCAGCAAAACAATGTTGAAGAACGAGGTTCTAAGGGCAATGAAGGTGTCCATGTCTCTCGTACACAAAGCCAACAAGCTTATCGACAACGAGCGCAGACAAATGATCCTGAATGCCGCCTCCGGTCATAGCAGGAACATCCTAAAAGACTTTAAGGACCAAAATCATGGGACTCTCTTTAACGAGAGGTTCTTTGATGTTTACAATAAAAATGTTGAAAAGTTTGAAAGGTTCAACAAAGCACGGCGACGCCCGGACTCTGTGCCGGCACAGAACCAGGGGGGCAACCGCAAGAGTTTTAAATCACGGGACACCGCCACCACAAATTCAGCGGACGCAATCGATCCTCGCACCGGTCTTACAGACAGAACTTCGGCAACGAACAGCCCTTTTGAGCCGCCTCCCGCCCAGGACGTGGACGGAAAAGAGCAGCTGTTCCTAAAAAAGGCAACTGAATTTCTAAGTAAGTTCGAGGTGCCTTCTGACATCCCCCTGACCGGTCGCCTTCCTTATTTCCTCGAAGCATGGAAGTTGCTGACAAATGACCAATGGGTCCTCAATACAGTGACAGGATATTAAATCCCTTTTATTAAAACCCCGTTCCAGGAGAAGCCTGCAATAGCAAGCTTCACAGAAGACGTCAATTTATTAATTGAAGAGGAGGTTTCAAAAATGTTGCAAAAAGAGGCTGCTTATCCTGTCAACAATGTGGAGGGCCAATTTGTCTCCTCTCTCTTTGTGGTCCCCAAAAAGGATAGGGGCTTTAGACCAATAATTAATTTAAAACCTCTAAACCAATTTATTCCTTTTGAACTGTTGTAATAAGGACAAATTATGGTTGCTGTCATAAGCTACTGTACTAAAGTATTGTGGTGGCCCAATCAGGCATCTGTATATGCTGTTTTGGCTTTTGGCCACCAGAGTGTTTTTCAGGTGAAAAACACTCACTCTCTCTCTTGGTTTTGTCCAGTGAGGATGTTTTGTTTTTCTTAGCCACTGAACTTTATTTTCTAGAACTTTCCACCCTTATGAGAATTGGGTTTTTGACTTAGAATAATATTAAGGTAGTGTTTTGGCCCTATTGTGCCTTGTTTAAAGTTAGTCTTTCTTAAGTTTGCTTAGGCCTAACAATTCAGTTAGGTTTTCTACCTTTTTCTTTATCTTATTAAGCAGGTCCCTGCTTTAAAGTGGGCCCAGTTTTCTACATGAACACTTCAAAATGGAAAGTGTCAACACAGCCATCTCTCTTCTTGAGAAAAATGCATTCATGATTAAAATTGACCTCTCGGACGCTTATTGGACGGTTGCCATCCATCCAAATTCTAGAAAATATTTGAGATTTATTTGGAAAGGGCAACTTTTCGAACTAGGCGTTCTCCCTTTTGGCTTGGGCGCTGGCCCTTTTGTCTTTACTAAGCTGTGCGCGTAATTGCAGGGGCATTGCGTTCCTTTAATGCAAGGGTGGCGGTCTTCATTGACGACTGGTTTGCAACTAATTGCAATGAAGGCCGGCTTAGGAAACAAAGAGATCTTATGATTTCTTTGTTTCGAGCTTTAGGTTTTCGGGTGCACCCTGAAAAGTGCATCCTGGAGCCCACTACCTGCCCCACTTTCCTGGGTTTCTTTCTTGATTCGGCCAAATTTTCTGTTTCTGTCCCATCGGACAGAATCTCCAATATCAAGAGGGCAATTAGAAACATTCTCAAATGTGACCATCCATCAGTTCACAAACTGGCAGCCATTATTAGAAAACTAAATGCAACTACAATTGCAATCTCCTCAGCTCCTCTGCATTACAGAGGTTTGCAAGTCCTTAAGACCATGGGTTTGAGATTTGGGTCATATGACTCAGTTTGTTATTTAAATAAAGAAGCTTGTGCAGAGCTTAGCTGGTGGTTGAGCAACCTGGATGGTTGCAACTCGAGATTTTTAACACCAAAACCTACTGCAATGACAATTGACACTGATGCGTCTTGTCAGGGATGGGGGGCTTACTCGAATGGAGTTCAAATTAGCAAAAATTGGACCCCAGCTTTGCGCAAGCATCACATAAATGAACTCGAGCTTTTGGCAGCCTTTTGAGGGTTAAAATCCTTTGCTGCATCTGTTGAAAATGCCATTGTCAAGATGCGTCTTGACAACATTTCGGCCATTGCGGCAATTAACCATTTAGGAAACTCCAGATCCTCAGGTCTCACTGCCCTCGCACAAGACCTGTAGTCATGGGCAATGGCGAGGAACATTACAGTACAGGCAGAGCACATCCTCAGGAAAGAGAATGTGTTTGCCGACCATGCATTGCGAGGTGGAGTCTCAGACTCAGGAGACTGGCGCCTTGCGATTTCCGTTTTTAATACTTTATATGAGAAATGGGGACCCTTTAGCATTGATCTTTTTGCATCCAATGCAAACGCGCAATTGGCGAGATATTTCAGCAGGTTACCCGATCCCATTGCTATAGCTTTTGACGCTCTAATACAAGACTGGGCAAACAAGAAGACCCTGTATGTTTTTCCCCCATTTTGCCTGATTGCACCCACTTTGATGAGAATCAGGCAGTCAGAGAAACCAATTCGGATGGTGATGATAACACTATTGTGGCCGACACAGGCTTGGTTTCCAGTGAGTATTATTATTGACTTTGGAAAAAACACAAACCAAATAAAAAATCTTTTCTCTAAATTTTTAGCTCCTGTGGTCACTGGCAGTGGAGAAACCACTTCTCCTGTCGCAGTTCTCGAATCTCCTAACGGACAGGGGGGGCAGGAACACCCTCTTGTACAATCAGGAACACTCAAACTGGTCGCTTGAAGGTTGTCCTCAGTCGCTCGGGAAACGTCGGACTTTCAGAGGACTCTACCAGACTGGTGGCAACGTCATGGAAATATAACACAATCAAGTCCTATGAGTGTTATTGGAGAAAATGGACGAAATGGGCAACAGATTCTGATATTGACCCTCTTTGCCCATCTGCGGTAAACATAGCTAACTATTTGGCTATGCTCGCAGGTGGAGATCTAAAACCCTCCACTGTTAAGGGCTACAAGTCGGCAATCACGCAGACTCTATTGTTAAATAGTTGCACTGATTTCTCAGTGCACCCACTCGTTGCAAGGGTCTATAAAGGTATTATCAGAACCAATTCCTCCCAGCCACGATACAAGCATATCTGGCATGTGGGACCAGTTCTAAAATTTATTAATTCCTAAAATTTCTAAAATTTGTTCTCAAAAGAATAATGTAACACAATCCACAAACAGGTGGTATGGCTGCTGGGCAAGTGACAGCAGAGCAAGTGCTGCACAGCAAGTAGTTGCTAAGGGCAGTGACCTGCTCTTTTATACACTTTGGGATCTCACCCAACTGGAAGAGACCCCATGAGCAGGTGGTGAGATATTGCACTGAGTGGAAAAATACCAGCTGTGAAATTATAAATAAAATAAATATAATAATAAATTAAATACAGCTAATTAATAATAAAGTTATATAAAATAAAACAGTGCAATATCTCACTATTATTAATAAAAAAAATTAAAGTCGTGAAATTTCAAAATATAAAAATGTTAAAAAGTTAACAAAAATAAGGTGGAGGCTTGGAGAACTAAAGTTGGGAAATTTTGACAGAAAATAGTCCCAACACTCAGGTTATATTCAAGCCAAAATTGAGTTGTATCAATCGTTTTGACTAGTTACTTGCTAAAAACCAGATTGTCTAGCTTGTATTTTTGGCTTAAATGGGCAATCAGTGTCCACCTCAATGAACCTCAACCCCATGTTGCAAAATAAGCCAAATTTACAAGTCGTATGACTTTGTTTTCTGCTTGTTTTCATTAATACGAGTTGAATTCGACTTGTTTTCAACACATATACAAGTTTTTTGCTCGTATGCAACCTGCATCAAGTTGCACTAATATCGTTTTGCTTTCAAACTGCTCGTGTTTGACTCAGGTTTGAGTTGCATTTAATTTTAAAGTATCTGGAATCGAATGGTATGCAACCTGCACTGCACTCGTATTTCCTATTAGAATTTTTGAATTTCTAGTGCACATTTTTTGCCATAGGAAGACATGTTGAATTCAACTCGTACACTAAAATCCAATTATTTATTTCTTACTGTGTTATGCAGAAAAGCCATGCTGCCGACCCTTTATTTTACCAAATAAATTGGGTTTTGGACCTCATGGCTCTGCAATATTGAACAATTTTTGTTATTTATCATCTTTTCCAACCCTTTCTTGTACATATATTAAATTTTGTAATTATATGAATATATTTCAATTATTTTTGTTGAATTGTCTCT
Source organism: Geophilus carpophagus (assembly GCA_034687075.1). Classification (NCBI taxonomy): domain Eukaryota; kingdom Metazoa; phylum Arthropoda; class Chilopoda; order Geophilomorpha; family Geophilidae; genus Geophilus; species Geophilus carpophagus. The sequence continues at coordinate 10,208 of JAQFZN010001725.1, forward strand.
AGAGAGAGAGATTTGATTAAAAATTTAATATTTATTATCCTATACCTAACGTAAATGGAATTTGAATTCGACGCCTATAAAACTTGCATACAAGTCGTTGACAAGTTGCATATGACTTGTATATTGATTTACACAACTTGTAGCCAACTAGTATTTAAACAATATATATTAGTATAAGGATTTTATAGCAGACGACGGTTTTGCATAACGGATATACCATTTTTAAAGTCATCTTATGTACAAATTCTCATTGTTTACAATTTGTTTGGAAGTATTTTACTACTTGAATGCATGTTGTAACAACTAGCATGCAAGTCGTAACAACTTAGATGCAAATTAAAATCCAGTCAAAAGTGTCTCTTTGCATTAGGTCACACATAATAAGTATCAATTTTTAAATAATTGGCAAAAATTATAATAAATACAAAATTCAATATATGTATGTATGTATGTGCTCGGAGGAATTGGCAAAGGTGTTAAATGACAAGAATTGTCACGTAAAACATTTCCAGGAGGTCAAAAAGACTATTTCTTTGATAAAATAAGGGGTCAACAGCATGGTTTTTCTGCATGACTGACTGAGTACAGTTTGATATATGAGTTGAATTGTACTCAATTTCCCATGGCAAAAAATAACCACTAGAAATTCAAAAGTTCTTATACATACAACTCAATTTCAGGTATTCTAAGATTAAATGCAACTAAAAACCAAATTTGTGCAATGTGATACAGGTTGTAACTAGTCAAAGCGATTGATGCGACTCGATTTTGACTCAAATATACCTGAGTTTGACTCATGGCATCTTACACGAGTTGGGTCTGCAGCCCACCACAAGGCCAATACGAGCTTGTACAATGCTAGGTACTAGAAATGTGCATTTGAATACGAGTTTCAATTTCTAGTGCAGTAGATTTGTGAGTAGTATCAAGTTGCAAACAAGCAAAATACTAGTCAAAAATAAGGTGTTACCATCTAAAGACAAAACTGCTAACTAGAATAATAAAATTTGATACAACTGCAAAGTTATATTCAATTAAAATATGAGTCGTACACAACTCAGGTATCTACAAAGTTTCCCGTCTGCCTCTGCCCCCTTAGCTGCTGTATTCACTGCAGGAAAGCCATGCTGCCGACTCTCTATTTTACCAAATAAATGGGATTTTGGATCCCATGGCTGTGCAATATTTGATTTATTTGTGACCTTTTCAAATACTTTCCAAGTATATATTTAAATATTTTTCAATTTATTTTCTCATTTTTTTCATTATTCTTCATGTTCATTGTGGCATTTCAAGTCGATTATCTGGAGAACAGAGATAGCTATCGACTCGGGGATTGCAGCATTGGAACGGGCTTCGAATTTTGGTTTGAACAGCATTTATTTAGTCTTTGTGGGAACTCTAGTTCGCACGTGGCGGGCCCATTTGTGCTTTCTTAAAGCAAAAATGGCAAAAAGTGTCATTTTTGACACTTGTTTGCCAGCAACTCGGCTCCACAAAGTCAGAGAAGTTTTGACCCATAGAATGATTAAAAGGTCTTGCTCAGACAACCGTTTTGGCAAAAACCGGAAGTTGATACAACCTACGGTTTGCCTGTGGCAGGTGATTGAGCGCACCCCTACAGACAGAATCTGATAATTATTTCATGAGCATCCAAGTTGTTACAACTTACATCCATTTTTTAAACAATTAGTATACAATATCCACTCAAGTTGTTATAACTGGCATACCTGTTGCACTCATGTTGAACTCTAATCTGATGCAACTTGCGTCTAAGTTGTTACAACTCGTATACCAGTAGCATGCAAGTTGAACTCATGTTGGATTTAACTCAAACACAAGTCGTATGTGACTGAATTACCTACAGGATTTCTGGTTTGTTTCTGCAGCCATTGCAGTCTCATGCACAACATGCATTTTAAAGCGCCATACTCTGTTATGCAGGAAAACCATGCTACCGCCCCCTGATTTTATCAAATAAATTGGGTTTTGGACCACATGGCAATGTATTACATGACAATATTTGTCATTTTGTGACGGAATGAATCAATCTGTTACTTTTATATTCTATCAAATGAGGGCACGGCAATAAGTTAAAGATAAATTAATTATTAAAGTTAATTATTTGAGTTTTATCTCTTGATTATTATGATACTAGCAGAAACCCATCAAAAATGATGGATTTTTCAATGTTATTTAGACTACAAAAATACATTTTCATCTAGAATTTTCATATAAAATACTATTTGCTATAAAAGTTTTAAAAATAAAAATAAAAAGTAATTTTTGATGCGAATTACAATATTACAAATTATTGCAACATTTGTAATAGAATTCTCCACATGCATTTCCCAATCTTAATAACCCTTACACCATTTTATCATATATCATTATTCCCCAGTACATTTAAAAATTAACAAAATAAAAAAAATTATATAAATGTAAATAATTATTATAAATATAATGTAAATAATTATTATAAATATAATGTTAATAATTATTATAAATATAATGTAAATAATTATTAATTTTAGCTTCAAATTAATCCTGATTTTATTAATTTTTAAAAATGTTTTTAAGTAGTATACAATTCCTAACATATTGAACTGGGCCTTATTTGCAAAAATTAAGTGCACAGAACATCTGGTTTTTGCTAACAATCCGCTTTAGGAAATTGTTAATTATTTTTTATTAGTTTTCTTTACAAAATAAAATTTAGATTAATGGGCATTTCTATTTGCCAAAGTTTACATATAGACTTATATCAAAGTTATTTAATTGACCATAATTACCTACTTAGATCACTTTTGAATCAAAGTCAATAGCAAAAACCAAACAATTCTTCTTAAAAGATCTCTGCAGCATGTTCACTTGTAAGTGATATTATGTTAATGTATACAGCGCCATCTGTAGTGGTAATTAAAAAAGCGCCGTTGGCGTTAGCGACGGATATTGTTTCCTAGCTAATTATGTTTATTGATGATTAACAATGATTTATTACTGTCCCCTTTGGGATAAGGAATGGAATCTTCTAAGTTTTCTTAATGAGAAGATTCTAATTGTTAAGAGAGAATTGTACTGAGAATTGAAACTGTGAATATGATCTTGAAATATATGACCTGTGATGGCATAAAAATATATATATGACCTGTGATGACATAAAAATATATATATGACCTGTGATGGCATAAAGCTTGAAATATTGAGCAAGGCTTTGTAAAAGAAAAGCACTGTTCTTGTAAAAGAAAGGAGATTGCTGCAAAATAGGCATTTGTAGAGGCGATGTGTAAAAAAATAACTAAATCCAAGCATTTAAAATGCAACTTGAAATTTATTCCCAAAAAGAGAACAAAACTAAATACATAAGCAGGTGGCTAGGCTGTACAGCAAGTGACAGCACAGCAAGTGCTGCACTGCAAGTGATTGGGCAGCAAGTGCTGCTCAGCAAGTGGTTGCTAAGGGCAGTGACCTGCCCTTTTATACACTTTGGGATCTCAACCCAACTGGGAGAGACCCCATGAGCAGGTGGTGAGATATTGCACTGAGTGGAAAATTACCAGCTGTGAAATTATAAATAATAAATAAAATAAAATTAAATGCAGCTAATAAGTATAAAATAAATACAGCTAATAAGTATAAAATAAATACAGCTAATGAGTATAAAATAAATACAGTACAATATCTCATTAAAATTAATATACAAAAATAGAGTCATGAAACTCTAAAATATATAAATAAGATAAGAAGTAAACAAAAATAAGATGGAGGCTTGGGGAAGCAATGTTGGGTAAACAAGACAGAAAATTATCCCAACAAAGCCCCCCTTTCTCCAAGCATCTCATAAACAAAAGTGGTTCGGTAACCGAGAAAAAAATAATATTATACAAAAAAAAATTGGTACCGGAACAAAACATTTACCTTAAATGTGAATAAAATGGGAGCAGAGAAATTTAAGTCTGGATGGAGACAAAAATTTCGTAAATATATCGGCCGGATTAAATTCAGATGACACTTTAAC
>JAQFZN010001726.1:0-14216 GCA_034687075.1 Geophilus carpophagus
AGTTTTACGTCACCGGTCATTTTGACCGGTTACCGTCGTTCTAGGTAGGGGGAAATCCCCGTCGTTCTAGTGTTAATGACTAAAAAATCTGAAAGCTCAGAATTGATTAAGCAACACCTAGCAATGATGGAAACCCATACTGAGAATAGGGTTAAAGTTTTGAGAAGTGACAATGGGGGGAATTTGTCAACAAGACTCTCAATGAGTACTTATTACTTAAGGGTATTAGGCATGAATTAATTGTGCCTTATACCCCTCAAATGAATGACATAGCCGAAAGAGCTAACCAAAAGCTAATGAAAATTTTAAGAACTATAATGATAGACTCCCATTTACCTGAGGTATTCTGGGGGGAAGCCTTAAATTGTGCTGTGCACGTAAAAAATTTAAGCTATACAGAGGTTCACAGACAGATGCCAGAAGGCATCTGGACTGGATGCATACCGAGCATTAATTTCCTACAAAGATTTGGATGCATTGCACTTGTTCGTACAATGAACATAAAAGTTCTCCCTAGAGGGGAACTTGGCATTTTTGTTGGCTACCCATCAAATAGGAAAAGATACAAAATCCGAATGCCAGAAACTAATGAAATAAATGAATATTATGATGTAGAATTTTTAGAGGATAAGTTAGGATATATTTATCTGAAAGATGACTTAGATAACAACAATAACAATGACATAAATGATTTACATAATGATAATAATGATGAGGAACATCAGTCTTAGTGACACCAGTTCAGAGAGTAATGTACCTGATGATATACCTGAAAACTAATTTTCAGATAAAGAAGATGGCGAGAGACCGGCCATCACTCTAGATTTAGAAATGAATAGTCAACCCATTACTAGTGGAAAACTTGATAGGGAAAGAATTAATAACCCTTCAACTAATGATAGTAATGATAGACCAACCCAAAGTAAAGGTAGAAAACAAGGTCAAACAAATTCTGTGATCCAAGTTAGAAAGCACATATAAAGATTAGAAAAGGAAAGAGAATTAGTTAGACAAGGAACCCAACATTCCCAAAAAATACAAAATAAAATTTTATTTGCAAATGATTTAATTGAGCCAAAGTCTTACAATGATGTAATGACAAGTCCTCAGAAAGACCAATGGCTCAAAGCCATGCAAAATGAATTAAATGATATGAACAGACTAAAAGTCTGGAATTTAATGAAGTTGCCTGAAAACAAAAAGGCCATAAAATCCAAATGGGTATTTAAGATTAAACCTGCCATTAATGGCGAAGTAGAAAAATATAAAGCACAACTCGTAACAGTCGGCTGCTCTCAAAGATATGGCGACACTTAGGAAGAGACTTTCTCTCCAGTCGCTAAAACTGAAACAATAAGATTGTTGATAGCCATAGCTGTCCAGTACAGGGCTAAAATAAGATTTCATGATGTAAAAACCGCTTATTTAAACGATACTCTCAAGGAAGAGGTGTGGATGCAACCTCCACCCGTCTTTAATGATGATATAACGATTGCATGCCGGCTTAACCGATCTATTTATGGGCTTAAGCAATTGAGATGCAACTGGCATGAATGTTTAGATAAAATACTAATAAAGATAGAATTTAATAAGTCAAATGATGACGAATGCTTATATTATAGGATTGAAAAGGACAATTGGGTATTCTTAGGAGTACATGTTGATGACTGTACAACAGTCATAATAATAATGATGAAGTAGAACAAAGAATGATAAAGCAAATGAAGAAAGACTTAATTTTAACGAGCAAAGACAGTCCAAATCAAATACTTGGTATGGAAATTAATTATGACAAAGATAAGATCACTTTGACCCAGAATGCATATATTGCCCATTTTTTATGCAAATATGAAATGACTGATTGCAACCCTTCCAAGGGGGTTGGAGATGTTAACCAGAACATCGATGACTTTAATGATAGTCCAGAGTATGATAGCAATGAATATCAGCAGCTAATGGGAACTCTTCAGTATCTTGCCGTATACACACGACCTGATATTGCCCATGCCTTTAGCAACCTTGCTAGATATAATGCCGATCCCAGGCAAATACATTATGAAAGACTAAAAAGAATTCTTAGATGTTTAAAAAGAACAATTAATCTAGAACTTAAATATGAAAGAATTGATAAATTAGGATTGATAGGATATTGCGATGCTTTGCAGGATAAGACAGTAGATTCTAAAGGATTCAATGGGTACTTACTTTTCATGGGTAAATGCTTAGTCAATTGGAAGAGCAAAAAACAAAGCATAGTGGCAATGAGCTCTACAGAAGCTGAACTTGATGCATTGACAGAACTCACAAAAGAAATCCTCTGGTTGAACAATATGTGTAATGAGACATTAAGACTTAATGACATGAAGAAAACTATAGAGTGATAGTATAAACTTGATTAAAATGCTTAAAGAAGGATCTCAAAAGCTGAGAACCAAATACTTATGTCAACAAATTCACTATTGTAAATATAATATAATAAATTATAATATCATTTTAGATTTTATAGGAGGTATTGAGAACCCCGCGGATATGCTTGCAAAGACAGTATCCGGTAAACAATTGAAGGTTATGATTTAAGACTTTATGATATAAAAACTTTTGTGATTTAAAAACTTTGTAATGATTATAAATGAGGGGAATGTGTGATAATATTATGATTATTAAGATTTATAATAATTAAGTTTTTAATATTATTATTATGATTATTATTATTGTGATTGTTAAGATTATTAAGAATAAACATTTAATATTTGTATTATGATTTGTATTGTGCTATGATTGTATTGTCTGGAGGCAAGGCGCATGCCAGACACAACCGTTAAGTAACAAATTATTGTATTGTTTAAGTGTCAATCAAGCTGTGACGTAGTGTCTGGATCTATGAGTATATATATGACTTGTGATGATGTATGATATCTTTCTCTTTTATGATTTTTCTTCTTGTATGAGCATGAAGCTCGAGGTTTATAAAGAAATAAACCAACATTTTATTATTCTAACATTACATCAGTGTCCGCGTGCAGTAATTATTCACCTCAAATCAGGAGAACTTGAGTGTCAAGTTTTGAGAAGATGTCATAATCGAAACAACAACTATGGAAAGTGTTTACAGTATTGAATGGCATGCTAGAAGAAATTGTCCAACATCTTCAATATATTTTTAATAACAATAATAACTTCACGTTTTGAAACATAATCTGTTTTATTTAGAACTAGCCAGTACCCAGCATGCGTTGCAATGCTACTCTAAGAAGTTTATTAAAGTGCTTTTTGGTACACAAATGCAATTCAGAGCAATAATCATAAGAAATCAAAGTTTAAATTACCAAAAATTACTAAAACCCTTAAAAATCGTCCAAATTTGATAAACCTAGACTCTAACTATATGTATTCTGATGCCCTGAATTCATTTCTGGCATCAGAATTACTATAGGTTGCTTCAATTGCTGAAAAAAATTGCAAAATATGCAAATTCGCAGCAATTTTCATAAAAAACCCATTTTTGAATTTCCAAAAATTACTAAAACCCTTAAAAATCGTCCAAATTTGATAAACCTAAACTCTAATTATAAGTATTCTAATGCCCTCAATTCATTTCTAGCATCGGAATTACTATAAGTTGCTTCAATTGCTGAAAGAAATTGCAAAATATGCAAATTCGCGGCAATTTTCATAAAAAACCCATTTTTTAATTTCTAAAAATAACTAAAACCCTTAAAAATTGTCCAAATTTGATAAACCAAGACTCTAAATATATGTATTCTGATGCCCTGAATTCATTTCTGGCATCAGATTTACTATGGTTGCTTCAATTGCTGAAAAAAATTGCAAAATATGCAAAATTGCAGCAATTAAAATCAATGTCTGAATAGCTAAAACCCTTAAAAGTTGATAAATCGTTTTTTTTGCCTGTTTAAATTGTGTAAAGGTGTTTAAATTTTTTTACTTGTTTTAATTACGTTTAAATGGTGTTCAAATCAATTTTTAACCTGTTTAAATCGTGTTTTAAAGGTGTTCAAAGTGTTTGCTTTGCACAATGGTCATTGCCTACAGACAGACATGTAATATACAATCTGATTAGTCACACAATTTTAATGGCTACTTCCTGTTGTCAATTGAATAAATTTAAGATATTTCAAAGTTTATTTAGTAATAATTTATTTTTTTTTCACCAAAACCTTCCCCAGGATAGTATTAATCATTCTGCCAAATTTGGTTACAATTGGGTGAATGGTTTAAGAGATCATAAGGGACAAACAAACAAACATTCATTTTTATATATATAGATAATTACCTTGCTTTATTAGTTCCAAGAATCTAGTCTTGTTACCGAGAGTGATAGTTATTTAGAAATTATAACTAATTGATTAAATTTTAAAATTAAAACAAAATTTACTACTAAATTGTATTTTAACAACTTGTTATAATTATAAACCAAATAAATATTTACTATATTAATACTTTAATAAATTGTTTTCTTAAGAATTACAGTTCTCATTTATTAATGCTTTTTAAAACATTTGCGACGGTATGGTCGGGAGACTGAATAGTGTAATAAATGAACAGACTCTGGTTCTCAATACGAAACAGATCCTTTATTCTAAAGCTCGATGCGCTAGCTTAAAGGTACAAATTGGTTATTCTCTCCGGAGAATAACCCAACAGAATGGTAATGAATCGCAATACAAATATGTTAATTATACAACAATTATAATTACGCGCTCTATCGATGGTCTAGGAGTTTTCCGGATGGTTCTTCTATAGGTGGTCGCAACTATCGATAAATGGCCTGGAATTAGAAAGAGAGCGCAGCGCAGAAAAGTCGCACGATGTGTCCACTAGAACCTCTATGTGGGCACAAGAAGGCACGGCTTTGTATTCAAACTGAATACAAGGTTGTATCTCTACTAAATAGAGCAAGTTGCACGATTGCAACAAATACATGACTGTATTAATTGCACGTCTGCAATAACTAGACTAAATCTAGTAAACTAAACTAGATTTAGCAAATGGTCAAAAGATCAAAGGTTTGTCAATAAAGCCAAAAGTCAAAAGGCAAAAGCGTTGGTTAAAGGGAAAGTTTTCCTTTATATAGACAATAGAGGTGGCGACCTCTATTGCCATGCTCAAGGTCCCCCTTTCCATTGGCAACTTCGTTCAATGGGGAGGAGCATCTTCATCACCTGGTTGCTATGGCAACTGGGGGTTCCGTCACACATTAAGACACATGCTGCACTATCTGTGCAGCATGTGTCTTAATCTCTGACCGGACCAGAGACCGAAGTACTTCTCTGGTCAATGTCTGACACATGACTGACTGAGCTGTTGCGGTGGGGATCAATGATTCATGTGAGTGGGAAGCATGGCCTTCTTACGAACCTTGATTGGTGGATCCATGTTCCGTGATAGCCTTGGGACAAATGCCCAAAAGACCGTCACACTTTCACCCTCTTTGAAAAAATGAATAACGAGAGAAAAACATGTATCTTTAGAACGGAAATGCTCTGTCCCAAATCAGAAATAGGTAAAATGTTTGGGCAAAAACAAGGTTTTTACCTGGGCACGATTGTATTTTTCAAGACAAACGAAAAAATGGTGGGCTGTCAAGGCCAAGGGACTCTTAGAGAAAAATACAAAATATGGTTATACGTATGACTTGAAAAAAAAATTATTTACAATATATACACAAATGAATAAAAAAGTTAAAAATAAAAAACAAAAAAGCATAGCACATTCATACGACAAGTCGTGACTTGTGACTACGTTGTTTTGATCAGAGTTTTACAAAAATATATTTAGAAAATAAAAACAAAAAAGAAAATTAACATTAAAACAAATGCAAAACAACAAATGATAAGTGACATATATTGACGAGTTGCGACTTGCAACTACATTGTTTGAAATATGTACAAAATTTGAGAAAAAATGATGAGAATGCCGAGGAAACAAGGGCCTTAATGTGTGAGATGGTAGTTTAATTGTCCTGGCGCTGAGTTGTATCCAACTTGGTTCCAGTTTTAGTTAACGAAACTCAGCATCTCACTTTGCGTTTTGGACTATCTATCTAAACGTGGTGTACTTTTCACTGTCGTCATAGAATCACCCCCGTAGATTTTTGTTTAAGACTACCAATTCTTTACCCTGCCTCCTCACTGATCTCCATCTTTTCAGAACGTTGTATCAGTGGAGCAACTTCTGCTGATACAATGTTGTTGAAAAGAAGCAACCATGTGTGTCACTATTGCTAAAGGCGCTTGTCGAGGCTGTGCCTTGACTTCTTGTGGTGGTTCTGGGACCTGTTGAGGTGGTATTATTGCCATCTCAATGTCGGCTTGAGGCACCAACACACAATTGGTGGCAACTCCACTTATGCTCGGAAGTGAGTAAGTCACATGCTTGTTGACAAGCTTGCGTCTGTGTCATTTTTGTTTTTTGAATGTCTTTTAACAACCCTTGTCAATGACAAATATACGTGCAAAGCCGGGCACTTCATAGCCAGCTTTGTATGTAGACAGGATTGTCTTTGAATTTATAAAGTAGGGTTGCCCCCACGCTTTGCCCCTGAACTCTTACTCGCTGGAGGTATCCGTACTAACAAGCAGTTTCCTCAATTTAGATTTTTTATTTGTCCATCTGCCTTTTAAGCATTTTGAAGACTGGCCAGCCTTCTTTTTTGGAGCAATATGTGCTGAGCGTGTGGCAACAACGCGAGAGGAAAAGCAGGTCTTTTCGCCATATAATAGCAAGTTGATGTTTCCCAGGTCCCAGAAATTATGTCATACTTCCATTGCTGTGGCTGGATTTTGCTGGAAAAGTGTTTTAGCCAATACAGCAGACTCTGCTGGCTTGGCAGCAGTCAAAGCTGGAGTCAATGTCAATGCCAATGTTGACACCTGCGCAAAGGCTTGCAGAGCAGTACTGCTCTACTGTGCTGTTGTCGTCTTGTGGGTAGACTCGGCGATTGTCGAGTGCCACAGCGATGGATAAGTCTGCTGCTGCTGCAGGGCTGCTAGCTGGCATTGGAGTCTGGTGGGACCAGGAGTTGGATGGAGTCCCAACAGCCTATTACTCGTTGCATTGGCGATGAACCAATTGTTTAGTAGCATGAAGTTCGGATGTTGCCCTGACCTGGTGCAGTTTGGGCACAGCCACGTTATTCCATTGAATGTTATTTCCCCCTCACCAAAACAGAGTGGGCACTGCAGAAAAATCTGAAAAATTGAAATGTTAAAAATTATTAAAATGATCTTTCAAGATGTAAAACTATTTTTTCTATTTAGTTTTACTGATTAAGGGTGTGGTAACTATGGTTACCACCATTGTTTTTGTCGTGGGCACAGTGTTAGAATATCAAGTGCAGAAACGACCCCTATAATTATACATTTTTCCTGGCTAAGGATTGGTACTTTTGTTATATTTTGTCACCATGCGGCACTACTGGTCTTTAGGGTGATATTTCAAATTGAAGGCATAGAAAGCATAAATTTCAAATTTGTTTTTCATATATTGCTAATTAATTGTTTTTTTTTTTCAATTGGGGCTATTATTTAAAGGTAAGACTATTGTATTAAGCTTTTTAAGTACATATTAATTGTATCCCTAGTTACAAATTAAAATTTTAGTGAATTATAAACTTAAAGCATAATTAAAACCCCATATTTTAAATAAAAGTGATTTGTTTCAAGAAAAGAAAAAATCAATAATTAATCAAAAAATATTCTCAACACTTAAAATTGTGACATACAAAAAATGATAGCATAACTATAAAGTGAAACATTTTTAGCCAGATTAGTTTTTTGATATTTTTAAAATTTAAACAAACTTATAAAATAAGTTTCTCAACATCCAAAATTGTTAAGTAAACTTATCTCAACTTTTTTTGTACTAATGTAAAACAAATTTGTTTTAATCACATAAAGTAAATACTTTGAGAAAATTTTAACAACAGGAAGAGTTAGCTGTAAGTATTTTAAAAAAATCTTGTTGACATCATTATTAAATATCTGTATATGGCTGAGGTTCCAAACGTAAAAGGCAATTACTGTTTCAACTTTTTAGTAGATTTAATCCAAACATGTCACATGATGGAGGTTCAAAATTTGCTCATTCACTGCTGGATTCAAACAACCAAACATTTCCAACTTACACAATTTTATACGTTATGAGCTCTCAGAGTAGACTTTCAATTGGAAACATGTAGAACAATTAGAAATTACATCAGCAATCATACACAGAAAATTTGTGAGTTTACTTGTACACATCGGTTTAGTGAATTGCAAATGCAAAGTTCATCACATGCGTTGATTGAAAGCAGTTTTGTAAACTAATTGTTATGTGTATTTATAAATGGCAAAACTTTAACAAAAAACAAATTCATTTGTTGCTTTATTACAAAGTATTGATTTAAAGTATTTGGATGTTGCTTTGTTGCAAGGAATATTTCTAAGATATCGAAAGAATAGCAAAAGGAAATTGCTTGAAAGTGTTCTCGTTAACGAAGCTATACAATGTTTAGTAAGAGTATTAAAACGTGAAAATATAAAAACTGTTAAAAAAAATCTGTTAATAATTAATCATTGATCTCAAACGCATTCTTGGCCAGGATTTTATAAATGTTAAAAATGATATTGTATATATTAATAAAGTAAGTTTCTTGAAAAAATAATATTTGATTGTTTTTGTAGAATTTAATTATAGATTTAAGCTAAATTTTATTTAACTAAATTATATAAATTAATTGATAATAAAAATTTCTAAATATTATCTTATCAAAAAAAGTTAAAACAAAAGTGTGATAATCTTCATAAACTCACCATTTTATTTGTATTTAAAACTGATCTTTAAATCAATGTACAAATCTAGGCAAATTAGATGATTTGAAAGGTTTTCACCTTCTGTTCAAACGACAAAGTATTTTATAAGTACTTAGATTAAATTTACATGGTCTTGGCTGTTTATATATGTGTATTAGAAACATTAATTAAATCAGTTACCAGGTTTTTAATCGAGATTATGCACGCAGTGTATTAGTTTTAATGTGTAAATTATGGCAGTTGATCGTAACATCTAGTAGCTCATTCTGGCCTAATATTTTTCGAACTACTCAAATTCAAAATTGTGGCTCTTTAAACAAAAATGCATGTGAATGCCTAAAACCGTTTGCCTGTAACTAGATGATTTTCTAATACATGAAGCAATTGCTTATACAAACAATTGTTATCTTTAAAAATTATATAATATAAATTGTTATTTAAAACTACTTAAATTAATTATATAATCAATAATTAAAACTGTTTAAATAAAAAATATTTTATATCTAAAAGTATGTTTCTAATTTTTGTATTTTTATTAATACAGTACTGTATGCCATAACAGAATTTCAACCCTAAAACACACTAACGCCGTCTATTAACAACAAATGGCTAAAGTACCAATCTGTTGCCAACAATTTTGTGGTCGTTTCTACACCTGATATTCTAACACCGTGGTTCTAACCTACGTTTGTCGTAATTTTTCTTGTTTAATTTTGCTAAGTCCCTATTTTTCTGTGCTGATTTTAACAGAGTAAGCAGATGACTCAATAGTATTCTGATCCTGTCGTAGGGTTTTTAGGGGTCAAAAGATGCTTCGAGACTGACATCTCTCAAATCTCAAAAAATTCTCTTAAGAACATTTGCATGACAGGAATAAATCCTGTCATGTCAGAAGTTGCAATTCAGGGTACAAAATTAATCTCTCCGATATTAATGTCCCAATTTCTGTGTACTTCTGTAAATATTTGTAACATTGTTTTAATGTTACAGTTTTTCTGTCCAGTGTATTTTTGAGGAAGTGAAGCTCTGATGGCTCTCAAACCAAAACAAAACTTTGAATTAAAAAACAATTTTAATCTAAGCTAAAGGAATGTTAGATGTTACTAAATCTAAATTTTTATATATCTGGGTTGAATAATTTTTATTTAAACAATGAAAGAGTGTTTAGAGATCTCCAGTTGCAATACTTTGGTCAGATACTGTAGCTTAGACCTCACCCTACATGGTTGCAGAGTTCAAACGATGCTCAAATGCCTTCAGGCACAGGGCCATGCAAGATTAACCAGCAGCATTGTTGGGACTATTTTCTTTGTTTATTTTGCCCAACTATAGTTCCCCAAGCCTCCACCTCTAGTTATATTTATTTTTCTTTATTTATTGTATATATTGATGAATAAATTTATTTACTATTACCTGTCTGATTTTAGAAGTTTCACAAACTTAAGTATATTGTTTGCATTTTGAGATATTGCACAGTTTTATTTTTGCTTTCTTATTTATGAATTTATAATTTATTATTTTTTTCTAGAAGCTTTTTAAATGTGCAATATTTCACCACTTGGGAGATGAGATCTCATTATTTGGATGTGATCTCATCACTATATAAGTACTTGTTTTTGTATTAGGAGCTCTCTCTCCTAACTTTTTCAATCATGAGTGATCTTATTATGGTGACTTCTGATTATTTGTTTGTTATTCCTAGTCAGAATAAAAGTTTTTGAAGTTTTGAAGATTACTGCTTATTTATTTCTTTGTTCCACATCCCATAATGGAAAATGAGACCAACAAGGACTGTGCCATTGCAGCAAGACTGCATTTCCTGTAATGCACCATCCAAATCCCAAAAGGAATGCCAGATGCGTGTCCAACCAAGAGGGCTAGGAACGTGACCCTTAAGGTACACATCCTAAAACAAAACTCTGTTCCTGGAGTCGGGATGCTGTTTATATACAGTTGACCGATTATTGCAAAGATAGCTTCAGTTGATTGTATACATATTTATGTAACTAAAAGTCAATCCAAGCATTTGGGTTGCAAACTAATTACAGCATACAAAACTGTTACTAACAGCACAATACCCACATTAGAAGTGTGGTATAACTCTGTCATTACTTAACTCTTTGGCTAGCCAATCAGATGCATTTGTGGATACCCATATACTTACTTTTCTTCTTTATATAGATAGATAGATTGTAACTATTATGGAACACAAATTTGAATTATATTTTGCATTTATTTCTAACAGAAGGAGTAAAAAAGTAGAATTTTTATTTAAATCAATAAATAACATTGTTTAATTTAAATTTTTACTCAATTTCGCAGTAAGTTGGTGAGACAAAATCCACTGTGGAGAAAGCTAAGGTAAGAATCCTGTTGTTTGGCAAAATTCCTAATCATTATTCTAAATAAAAGCAGGAAAGTGAGAAGAAACCAGCTACAGAGAAAAAATCAGTTATAGCTAAAAAAACCTAAGATGAAGTAAGTATTAAAGCCATAAAACAATAAAGTGCAATGCAAGAATTTTGCATTGGTAAGCTTTGTTTGAATATTTATGTTGGAGAGTCAGGTGACAGATTAACAAAAGCATTGTGACCATCTTTCAAACCACCAGTCACTGGGGATGAAGTCTGACATTAGAAGGTCACAACCAATCAGAGGTCTCCCTATAACTGGCCGCCTGTATATATATACAGCATCTAGGCAACCAGAACAGTGCCTTGCTTTCGTCCTCAATCTGAGATAGTTGAGTCACCAGCTCTTTCGCTTACACATATCTAACCTCCCTGCTGAGACTCAGATGCCATGAGCCTGCAGTGTTATCCCGCCAGGTCCTGTTCCCAAAGACACTTAAACCAGGCTTTACCTTGGTTACACCAACTGGCCATCAGGCTCGGTTGGGGCTTTTGAGCGACACTGACTTGTCAGTGGCATGCTTCGGATGAGCATAAGTTATAGGAGAAGGCTGCAGTAAATAAAGATTTAACAAACTTAACCATTTCTTGTGTCTCGTTATGTATTATGCTTCATCCCCTCGTCACTTTCTGACATCCAAACTTTGGAGAGAAGTGAGAGGCAGTCATAGCATCAAAGATGTTGGAGTAATTTGCTGGACAACAACCAGTAGCAACAATACTTAGATAAAATTTAGGTAAATGTGTTTATTTATTATATTCTTTAGGTTTGAGAATATGAACTTGGTCGAGAAAATTTCCCAGATACAGGAAATTTTGGATTTGGTATTCGAGAGCACATCGATTTGTGAATTAAATACGTATTGGTATAGACAATTTAGATTTCTTCATGGTTTTAAGTCGTCCTAATTTCAGCAGCGCATAGAATAAGCAAAGAAAATTTGGAGTGAAACATTGTTTAAATAAAGAAGATGCCATTAAATGGTTTAAACAAAAGATAGAATTTTATTTATTTTTCAGAAAGCTTTAGCATTGGCCACAAATATTATACTAAATTAAATTTTATGAGTTTATATTTTAAGCAGTGCAAAATAAATTCAATTTTAATTTGCAACGCACTTTTTATCATATGAATACTTTGATTAAACGATAGTTTTATTAAGCGAAAATTTGTCAATTTGTCAATTATTTTTATTATTCTTTTATAGTATGACAGAATTATTCTTTCCAGGAAGAGTCAATAATTGTTAATGTTTATAAGAAGAAAAATGTATATAAAAAAAGTAATTGAGTATCTGTAGTTATTTGATCAAGATATTTCAATTAATTGGATAACCCGGTTAACGACATGTCACTCAGCTTGTTTTTTTAAATATATATGTATACAGCAATTAGAATTTCTAACCAATAAAAATAAACTAAAAATTTACATTGAGGCATTTATTTATTTATTTATTTACATATAATAGATCAACTACTAGTATGTTATGTCATATTGACAACTACTGATTTTTTCCGATAAGAAGTCCATGGGCTGGTATTTGGATTTTCATTTTTAAGGTTCTCACATTGTCCCTCATCTGGGCCTGTATTTAGGTGGGTCTCTTATTGGAAAAACCGGTACTGCCAGATATTTGGGCTGAATATTCGGACACCAATACTGCTGTTGGCTAATCAGCCGGATTAACAAATAGTAAAATTGCCAACTATACTTAAGTAATTTCACGTTGGATAAGAAATGGATCTGAATGGCCCAAGACAGATGCTTAAACCATAAACAAAGCTAATGAGCTAAATAAACAGGTTGCTCTTAAAGCAAGGTTACATATTCAATTTTTTATGACTCCTTCAAACTTCCTATTGTTTTAACAACCAGTTAAAGCCTGCTTCACTTACCAAAATTTTGTCTTGTGTATGCCAGTGTTGAAATAATTTTTAATTAGTATTGGTAGCAAATACATAAATAATTAATTATTTTATTTTAAAGTAAACCTTTATGTAGCTAATATATTTAAATTACATTTTAAATTATATTCGTTCTGATATCCAAATAGCAATGTGACAACCACCTTTAATAAAGTTTGTAAACAAGGAATAAAATGGTGCTTTCTTTGCATTGTGATCTAGTGCTGTATCATGATGTTGCATTTCATCATCACGAAATTGAGTTAATGTTTTTAATAATTCCTGATGATTTTCAGTACCATCTGCCAAAAGCTGACGAATTTGATTATCATAATGTTTTGCTATTACATCTTCTACTGCTACAGTACAAGCCATTGCAGCTTTGCTTCCTAATAAAGCACTTCCTAAAAAAATTGGAATACATTAAAAAAAAAAATTTCTTGCAGTTGTTATTTTTTTACCTGCTCCTAATGCAAACCCTGCTACATTCCAAATAGGCGTCACAATAGTTGGTCTAGCCCTATATTTTGGGATTAATTCTTCGAATGTTTTTAAATGATTTTTTTCTTGATCCCACATGTGCTGAATTACAGGCCCAACATCTGTCTTTCCTAAAATTGCCATCTGACCTTTTAAAATAAATAGAAAAGTTATACAGCTAAAGCACTTTAATACTTTGTTTGCACCAAAAGTAGGGTCAGCTTAAACTAGTTTAACTGTAATCTAGTTTACCTTAAACTAGTACAAAGTATAAGCTAATCCAGATTGTTTGCACTGTTCACTGGTTTTAACCAGTGTCTAGACAAATATAGGCGATAATCCAAGATGGCTGCCAATGAAAACAACCACATGCAATTAATATGTTGTTACATCATGCATCAATAAGAGAATAAATTTCAACATCTTTCCAATTTTTCTAGTTTTTTTGCTACTTTGGCAACTATCGCTTCAGCCATTGTTTCCCACCAAATAATAGCCAATGAGAAGAGAGAGAGGAATTCTGGAAAGGCTTGTAAACTAGTTTAAGCTCTAACCCCAGTTTCCAGAACTGGGGTTTGCTTAAACCAGTTTGAGCATTTTTAAACTA